>PHNY01273368.1:3203-13518 GCA_003724115.2 Anethum foeniculum | reverse complement strand
AGTAGGTAAAGAGAAGGCCCATAGCCACATGGCAGTAAGTAGATTCTTGTTGTTAAATGTATGCCTCAGAGCCCGTCTAGCGCTATCCTTTGGACTATATTGATATGCATGTACGAGTAGATAATATGGCATGTAAGAAGGTTCGTAGCAACGTGGAAAAAGATCGAGATCAGAGTTCCTTGGATCTGTGGAGTGAGACGTGACAAGATATTGTGAAGACAATGTATTATATTCATTGTTGTAAAGATAATACATGTATTTGTACATTGTAAGATGTGGCGGCCCGAGTCCACGGAAAGGCGGGTTTGGGGGCATCACATAATTTTTTCAAATTTATGTAATTTTAAATTAAGATTCTCTTAACTATTCTAAAAGTTTTTTATGTGTTCTTGCATATTTTAAATATAGATATAACGATTTCTAAATAAAAATACAATCTAAAAGGTAATTATTTTTAAATATATATTACGGCCTAAAAAACTCATGATTTTTTTCAAATAGTTGAAAATTACATTTTGCCTTCAAACATAAAAATTTCGAAGAACTAGAGAGATTCTAGTAGTTGTTGTTGCCTAAAAATTTATACTTTTTAAAAAATTCCACTAGGTGTTATGCATTTTTTACAGATTCAACTCACTAGGTATTATTCCAAGCCTATAATCCATTACTTCATTATTTTAATACTTTGCTTCTTTGCAATATAATATATTTTATTTTCAAATAAACTACTAAGAAAAAAAGATTGTACAAGGTGCTATTACATATAAATTACAAAATTTATAAATATTTGTTGAACTTAATTTTGAAATAATGAAGAATAAGCTAATTTTTCATTAATATGTTGGCAACTAAATATTTTCGAACAATATTTGGGACTATAGCATTTCTCTTTTAAATAATTCAAAATTACATTTTGTCTTCAACGTTATTGGATATAAATTTTAAAAAGATACTACTAGCACTTTTCAGAATGTTAGATGAAATGTTTCTCCCCAATATTCTCTTAGGTGTTTTTAAATATTTATATATTTTATCATTACTTTATTAGGGAAAATACGAAACAATTAATTTTTTAAAGTTAATATTTTTATAAAATAGACCGGGCCCCTGCTGGGATAAAAACCCCAAAAAAATTGTATTTTTTATAAAATAGAGGGCCTTTCAAATATCTTATATTTTTTCATTTTTAGAATATTCATAATTTTTGGGAGATTTTGGTATAATTTTCGTATTTATTGGAAAATAATATTTTAAAAGTTATTCCTGATAGCTTATGATTTTGGGGTTAATCAAAAAACTATTTAATTTGATAATTAGCCCCTAATTTTTTTTAACAAATATTCTAATTAATAAAGTTTTAAAAAAATTATTATTAGTAAAATTTAATATCAAATTTTAAAAATATAATTTTAATTATATATATTATATAATAAAAATAAAAAAATTTAAAAAATTTTTTAAAAAAAAAAAGAAAGATAAGGATAAAGGAAAGTTAGTCGGTATTAAGCTGACCAACTCCCTCATATTATTTGTACGCCGCATATAAACCATCCTTCTTGTGTCTCTCTCTCCCGTATATATCTATATACACCAAATCTTCAAAAATTCATATCTCGCAAACGGTCCATCCAAATCTATATATATATATATATATATATATATATACACACACACACACACACATACATGACCAGTTCTTTGATATCTACGCATAGACATATATATTTCAAGGTTTTGAGAAGAAAATTTTTGGGCATATTTCCATTTTAATTTGTTTTCGGGGTATAGAAAAGGAGTTTGGCGATGTGGAGTAATTTAGAAGGCTGTTCAAAGCATGTATATCTATGGGTATTAATTTCATATTTTTCGGAGCATCTTTCTTTTACATCAAAAAGGGCTCACGGGGTGTCCAAAATTTACTATGAGAGACGGATAGACCCGGAGATGATCTGAGCAGAGCATAGTAAACAGCGAGTAAAGGCCAAGATAGTCTGTTGTGTAAAGTACAAATAGGAAAAAGCCAATCCAAGAAGGTTTATGTGACAAATGGTTAAAGACCATATAGCTATGCAGTTAAGGCAAGTATTTCTCCCCTATTCTAAGTTCAGAATAGTTAGACGTTTTACATTTCCCTATAATAACTCTTGATTATGCAAGTTTTTCTTATTCCTGTATTTTTTCTTATAATTTATTGATATTACGAGCAAATACCTATTGTTTCAGGTTATTTACGAGACTTTAAATTTAATGTATGAATCAAAATGGTTTATTATCAAATGGTTTATTATCAAATGTTCTGATTGTTTTAGTGGATTTGAATTGAACCGGTATATGACCTATTTTATCAAAAATGCTGTGTGATGAAAATGAAAGGATCGTATCAACGGTTTATAATTCAATCCTACCGATGGTTTCAAATGCTTACTCTACGGACTGGATGTTTATGAAAAGGCCAGGGATGGACTGGTCCTTATGTTATATTAGGCCAAAGTGTGCCTAGGTACCCTATATGATGGTCGATCTAAGCGGTTGGGCATATGTCCTACTATATCCCGACTAATCAGTGGGGTATAGTACATATGTTGGTTCTAGTGTCCAGTCTAATTTATTGTTGATCGCCACTAACGACATTCCTTTTAAAGTTTCACATTACAGGACAAGGCAAGTAATTGAATCATGATATGAATCAGAAAAAGTTTCAGTTCTTCTATTTCAGAAAGTCAAATATATCATTGGCAACCGGTGAGGGCTAGTGTTATTCGCTCAACCAACTAAATGAGCAGAGACATTGATAAAATTATTCACACTTTTTTCCAGGGATTTCTTTTTGACAAATATACTTTTCTATTGTTGACACCTGGAAACCAAAAAATTGTACTTGCTGGGCATTCTTGGCTCACTCTTGCTTTATCATTTTCTTGTCCTTTTAGTGACACCTGAGGATAACTCTAG
Source organism: Anethum foeniculum (assembly GCA_003724115.2). NCBI lineage: Eukaryota > Viridiplantae > Streptophyta > Magnoliopsida > Apiales > Apiaceae > Anethum > Anethum foeniculum. Next base: position 10,566 of record PHNY01273368.1, on the reverse strand, counting down.
ATAGCTCGCAATAGGCAGCGCTATGAAGAGATCCCAACTTCAGGTAGTTGGATATCTCAGTGGCATTAAGATGAGAAAGTTGGTAAAGAGGTACTGAGGTTCGTGTTAGTTGTTATAAGTGTCTTGATGTTTTAGATTCTTGTTTCATACCATAACCTGTAATCGATCTAGAGTTGAGGGGTAATCTGTATATTTGTTTTAATATGCAGGTTTATATTGTTTAAAGTCACTTGGTGACGCCCATTCCTTACCTCGGATTTGGGGGCTGTCACAGTTGGTATCAGCGCTACAGGTTATTGGTCCTTGAAACAAGAATAGGGAAAGGTTAAGATAGGATATGAAAGTCATATATAAGATAAGGAAGGCCTTAAGAAAACTCATGTATAGTTTGTGTTGAGGTTGTTAGACATGGTTTAGATTAATATAGTGAGGTAGCATCAAGATTTTTAGGTGAGTATATGGGTGTTGTATAGGTGCTAGTATTACCGCTTTAAAACCTAGTACCGTTAAGTTAGCAGCCATCAAATATTAGATTAACTACCTTGATTCCTTGTTGTTTTGAGTAGATTTGAGTTTAATCCCTCTGAAGATCCAGTTAAGGGAGAGGTAGATGGGTTTAAGTATGATCCAGTTTAGGATCGCGTAGTGGGATCAGGTTATTGGAATGGAGCCGGGCAAGTCGATCGAAGAGCTAGAGCTGCTAGTCTTAGGGACACCATTGACGATTGATCCTGTATATTGTTATGAGAATCTTTCTTGTTATGTTAGCCAAATCTCGGACACCACACCAAGAACGACAGACCGTTCCTTGCCAGGTATACTCAAAGTTAACAAGAGAGTGTGACTTTTTATACGGACAGGACATCAAGTTGCGCCAGCAAGTTGTGCCTATGACACCAAAGACTGTAGTGGGAGTATCAAATGCAGCACCGGATGTCAGCATCAGAGTCAAAGCTATGCACGAGATAACTATACAGTAGTTAGTGGAGTTTTCTTCGACTAGTAAAGGTGAGATGGATCTGACAAGGATAGTACATATACTAAAGTGGACCATGGTTGAACCCATATGTGGTATTGTTTTCTTTTTTTTAATACGTTGTTTTCCCTATATAAGAACAGAAATCAACTCATATAGTAATGACAACCACGTGTTCATTTTTTGAAAATAATAATAATAATAATAATAATAATAATAATAATAATAATAATAATAATAATAATAATAATAATAATAATAATAATAATAATAATAATAATAATAATAATAAAATTTTAAGCAAGTTTTTGAAAAAGATTTTCTTGATAAATTTTTTTTTAAAGTTCTTTAAACTAAGTGAATTTTAAAAATGGTTGTCAAATTGCTACATGAGTTTTATGCTTGCTTACAGGAACCAAACTACCCAGAGGAATCACTTATTCTGGACTGAGTATTGCGATTTCAGAGGATCGAGTGAAACTACTATCGTGTAGGATTTTAAAATTTCTCCGACAAAAGATTGCAAATCTTGTTTAACAGTATCAGCAGCAGAGTCAACTTGCGGGAACTACTAAATATTTCTAATTTGTGGAATTATTAAAGTTTAAAGCATTTGCCAATTCAAAAGAAACCAGAAGAGCGTGACTGAAGGAAATCAAGAAAGTTTCTAGAAATGAAAGAAGGGTACGAATACTACTAAATGAGCAGATAAGTTGCGCGATCAACAGTAATTCTTCATGACAAAGGCGAAATGAGAAGTTCTGGTTGTGAATCCAGTGAGGAGGCAATTATGTCAGGATTGTTAAATTACTGAGTACATATAAACGACACTAGCAATGCAGTACCTGGTAATAAGAAGTTGTAATGGTTAATGAAATTATGGATGCATATCCAGAGGATTTTCCGAGGTTATCACCTGACATGCATTTGAAATTTGCTCTCGACTTACAAGAAGCTATTAATCAAAAGAGTCTGAAGGATACATAAGTGGGACATGAAAGGCAACCAACAGTATTATTCGTTTCTATAATGCGAAAGTGTGTGTTCTTAAATAATTCTTGGATAAACATGAGCGTGTTTCATATGTAAGTTCTATCCGGCAATAAGGGAAGGGAACTCATTGTATTCCATTCAAAACCATTTCTCCTCTCAAAATTTTGTTATCTGATTAAGATAAGCAGCACTGATGATGTGACTCTTTGTCTGAATGACAGAAAATCTGGTGGGATGCCACCTATAATGCGTTGTATGCCATATAGTACAAAAGACTGGCCATCTTAAGTACCAATACGGTTGTTCTCAGTCATATCCCTATATCTTCTCGTACTTTCTTCTTTCGAAAAGAAATCAATAATTTTTGAACCACCTCAATTGTTTGTCTACCATGTTATTCATTATAAATTATTCAATTTAAAATCATAATTTCACTCTTTATGAAGAGTTCGTCTCCGATATTTCAAAAGAATGGTAATAGTCCCTTATTGAAGATAAAATGGCATGTAGAGTGTAGACATGTTTGCAAGTCGATGAATGGTGCATATTCACTAGCAAGTCGATAAAATGGCATGTAGAGTGTAGACATGTTTGTCATCAAGAAAACAATGAACGAGGTGAAAAAGAAGGCATATGCCGATGCTAATAGGAAGAAAGTGCTGTTGTTGGAGGTAAATCCTGGCGATTGGGCCGATGGTTGGTGGGCGGATGCGGTGCAGTGTTGGGAAAGTGAAGCGCACAAGCATCAATCAGTTGATGCATCGGACAATCCGAAGAAATTGAAAATTTTGCATAGCGGGATTGCATGGGCTTTTATCGACCATGAAGATGTAAATACTTGTTTGGTTCATTTAGGTACTTTATTTTTCCATTTTATGCGCCATATTTTGTTTTCTAATTATGTTTTTTATATGATTACGTGAAAAAAAGGGGAAGGAAACCAAACTACACTTTTGGTACAAAAGTTTGCACTCTAAAAAGGTTGATGGTGTTTCTATTGACGAATTTCCAAAGAAAATTGAGTATCTCACACTGGAAAGCGAAGAAATTGCGGTACTTTTTTCTATCTATTCAATTAGTTGGTTGTGTTAGGTTTTATTTTCTATCATTTATATTGGTTTTTATGTTTTAATTGTTGGCCCAATATGCTGATATATGCCGATATTGTTGAAAAGAACCAGGATGCATTGGCTATTACGCCCAGGGGTATCGAGGCGGCCGAGCATCCTTTATAATGGTGGTTTGAGGCAGTGGTATCGGCAAAGAAAAGACCTCCCAAAAATGAACTAGTTGGATTTCCAAGAGTTCCGGCGTCAACACTTCTCCCCAATCTTGCTGCCAATTATAGAGCTCGCCGTGGTGACAGCTCCAGATCTTCTAGCCAAGCCCCAAGATCTCACGTGCCGGATCCTGCTTTTTTTCTACATGGTCCGGACAATAATGGAGGATGCTAGTGCAAATCCAGCTGCATACCATACACCACCCACGTACAAACAAGTTAATTCTATTGCCTCTGCTGTACTTGAGCTGCAACAAAATCCAGAAACTGGTGTCGCCCTATTCTCCAAAGCCGTTCTTAGAAAGGTGACCATATAAGTCGGGACCATACTCATCTCAATCTATAAAAAGTATGAGGCGGAGCACCAAAAGGTAAAATCTTAAAACTTCTCATTTAGGGTACACTTTATAATTGAGTTTGTTATTTTAAGGAGTTTTATCCTTATATGCGTTTTAGGCTATAACGGAGGCTCAACAGGAAACCAATACTAGCAGCGAGGACGGCGAAGAAGACAGAGATGATTGACGCGGTAAGGAAGAGGAAGGAGGCAACGATGACAGAGGAGGCGCTTAATTAGTACTATTCCTACTGTTTACTATGAAAGAAAACTTTTGACTATGCTTTTGATTCGTACGTGTACATTTGGTTGTTAATTCTGCTTTTAATTAGTTGTTTATACATTTGGTTTGCTGCAACATTTGGATGGTTGAAACATTTGGTTGTCATTTATGTAAATTATTTGGTTGTTAATTCCTAGTGTTACTTGTTAGGATGCTTGATTTTGTTGCTTGTTAGGATGGCTAATTGTGTTGGTTTAGAGGAAGCTCGTAAAATGTATGCAGATATCCATGTGTATAGCTGTAAGAGATTGTGAAGTGCATGCTTGTATATGACAATTGCTGCTACAGAGGGCTTATTAAGACTCAAAACTCACAAATTTCGAGAAAGAGCTTGAGGCAGACAATAAAACTCAAAGGTATGGTGTTTGTTGTGATCTATCTGTATGGTGTTTATTATGTTCTTTACACCCGTTCCATATCAAGTCTATCTTTTTGTTTTCTTCTTCCTTATTATGGATTTTTTTTGAGTTGTTTTAATTCTGATTAGGAGCTTTAATGAACCAACATGGGGCACCTCTGACAATAACGATGATGCAAATTCTGTGCGGGGCATTAGCTTAATGGATGCCAAGGTGTGTGTGTGTGTCTTCAAGATTCACATATATGCCCTTGTTTTATCGTGATCCTTTATACTGTATATGGATGTAATATCCGGGAATTTTACGACTATATTGTGATATATTAAATAAAATATTATATGTTTTATTTTAAGTCTGATTCATTTGGTTTTAAATGTTACGTGGTATATGTTGCCTGTGGTCCTGTAAGGGACTGATATTATTTTTTTTTGTTACATATGATATTCAGGGTTCCTACGACTGTTAGAACCAATTTGAATATAATATGGAGTGTATATCTCAATTCTATTTTAATTTTATTTTAATTTGAGTTGCCGTGGTTTGGTCTATTTCGTGTTTTGTGTTGTATTAGCCCTGTATGGTCCAGGGTATTTTATGAATATTTTATTATATTTTATTTCATATTAAATGAGTCTACGTTTGATTGCTGTCTCACCCGAAGTCCGTATAGATAGTCGGTAATCATGAGGTATGCGTTAGGCCTCGTATTTTACAAAATGGAGTATGCCCCTTTGATTTTTGGAACATTACGATATTTTTAGAAGTGTTCCATTTTTCATAATGATTATCAAACCGGGCCCTTGTTGGGATAAAAACCAGACAAAAATTGTATTTTTATTTTCATAAAATAGAGGGCCTTTCAAATATCTTATCATTTTGCATTTTTGGAATATTCATAATTTTTGGGAGATATTGGTATAATTGTTATATTTATTTGAAAATAATATTTTAAAAGTAATTTCGGATGACTTATGATTTTGGGGTTAATCAAAAAACTATTAATTTGATAATTAGCCCCTAATTTTTTTTGTTAACAAATATTATATTTATAAAGTTTGAAAAGATTTATTATTAGTAAAATTTAATATCAAATTTTAAAAATATAAATTTAATTATATATAGATATATATATTATATAATAAAAATTAAAAAAATTAAAAAAAGAAAAGAAAAAAGAAAAATAAGGATAAAGGAACGAAACATTGAAAGTTTTGGTAGTCTGGTACTTGGTACTTGCTGTATTTACTAAATTACCCTCACTAATTATCATACAAATCAATTACTCATTTCAACTAAAACATGTTACTATTTTTATTTTTCCCAACTGAAATATCTCTTTTTCCAAAAATATCATAGGCAATTATATTTAATAAAATAAAATGTTATAATTACTAATAACTCTTATTTTAACTAAAATATGTTACCTTTTTTATTTTTCTTAACTAAAAGAATTTTCTTCCAAAAATATAACGGGCAACTCAATTTAATAAAATAAAATAAAATATTATCTATCTATACTTACTATATTATAATAGACGAAATATTTAAAATTTTGTTTTGGCTTTCAGGCTCTTAATTTAATAATAAAATAATTATTACCAATTATGTTTTTCAATTAAAATACCAATTGCCTTTTTCAACTACAACACGTTACCTTTTTTATTTATCCCAAATAAAATAGTTCTTTTTCCAAAAATATCATGTGCAAATCTGTTTAATAAAATAGAATAATAATATTATAATTATTAATAACTAACCAATTGCCTTTTGAACTAAAAGGCATTATCTTTTCTAATTTCTTAAAACCAAATTTCCTTATCTTTCAAAAATAATATAGATAGTTCTATTTAGTAAAAAAAAAAGATAATAGTATTATAATTATCAAAAATCAATCAATCACCCTTTTAAACTAAAACTTATTATAAATTCAAATCAATCATATAATACTAACAATTTCAATTTAGATTAAATTAAAAAATCATAAAATATTAAAAAAATCTGTGCATGGCACGAATTCTAAATTATCTATATATACTATACTATACTATTATATAAAAGCCAAAACATTGAAAGTTTTGGTTTAATGGTTTTCCATTTTCGGTCATTTAATTTAATAATAAAATAAGTATTACCAATAACTAACCAATTACATTTTTCAACTAAAACACCAATTGCCTTTTTCAACTACTACATACTTTTTTATAAAATTATGACGATTAGAAGGTTGATAAAATTTTCCAAGAATTTAGGATTGATTAAAAAGAATACAAATCGACGAATTGTAATAAAAGAAGTTGAACAACAATAAGAAATCGATTTGAACAATAAATCGATTTAGGGTGATAGAATAACTTGGTTGAATACAGAAATTTATATTCAACCGAAATGAACTAATTTAACTGTCCTGAACAAAAGGAACAGTCAAGCAATTAAAATATTATAATCAACGTTGAGACAAAAGAAAATGATGAACAATAAATTTAAATTACGAGACGAATAATCAATCAAAATGATCAAGGAATAATAATGAATAACATATCACAATATTCCCAACAAATAAATAACAATCAATAATTGAGAAGGGAGCAGAGAAACTCGCCTTATTTTTGATAATTAACGCACTGGCGATCACGGTTCGCTTTTACTAAAATCCCCCACGTCGATATTTTCTAAAATAATCATGCACAAGACATAATTTAGAGCAAGGAATTAAATAAATAAATGATTTTCTATTCCGAGTTTTCTACACCAATTTTAATTGAATGGTTCTAAATCCCTTTATTTAAATACCTAACAATTAAGGAATACAAAATAACTAATAATGACTCGGTAATTTTATTATCCTTTTACAATAAATCAAATGCCATTAGATTGCAAAAACAATTATTTATTCCATTCATATTTATTCTCCGACTATTTTAATGGGGCCCAACTACTATTAATGAATATTATTAAGAATTCATTATCCACCAAACATAATTAATTCTCTTAAAATTACTACCAATGCAAATAAATTACTATTTACAATTTATTCCCAAATCTATATCACAATTTGCTTGGATTTAATATTTTATTTCCTGCCTCTTATATGCTAATTCTCCAGATTTTATCCACAATTACACTAAATGTTTAAATC
>PHNY01273350.1:2073-19141 GCA_003724115.2 Anethum foeniculum | reverse complement strand
CACCTCCAAACATAAAACCCTAACCCTAAACACCTTAACCTACGCTCCGCATCATCACCAATCACCACCATAGTTCCAGCAACCCTCCGAAATTTGTTATCACCAAATTCCTCCGTTAACAGTGTCTAATAGTGGACATAGATATAGTGCTATATCTGTCCAGAAAGGTGTGTATATCTAGCAAAGAGATAAAAAACAGGTTTCCAGTCTTCCCGGTTTCGAAAACACCTTTATTGGGCAGTTTTAAGGTATTACTGGATTATTGCTATTTCTGCAGGGGAACGGTCATAATTACGCGACCGTTACGCTTTTTGATAGAAGCAATCTTTGCTTGGATTCATCAAAACTTGCATGGGAAATATGCATAATAGCAATGGAACTAGTATTGCTATTTCATGCGTGTCTCTTTGGCTTGGCTATATATGAGGCAACTGTTTCATTGAGTTGGCATATATATCACAAAGCATCTATGTAACCCTTCCCATCTTCTTTACACTTTCTCTTCCTTTCTTTCAAATGGCTATGATCAACTGGGTTCCTCCTCTAGTTGGCACTCTTAAAGTTAATGTGCATGCATCAGCTTGTGCACACCATATGCCAAATGGAAACACAAATGGTATTGGTGTAGTACTTTGTACCTCAGATGGAAATCTTATCAACTACATTTCTGGAGCTATCCTAGGTGTTACCCCTCTTGGTGCTCAGTTATGGTCAGTTCAAATAGGTCTCTGACGTGCTTTTGCGGAAAGTGCAGAATCAGTGACATTGAGATGGATAATATAAAAGCCTTTGGTGCGATTCAATTTGCTCACCTTCAATAGTATCCGGCTGGAAAGCAGGTGTGGGGCACCCACCCGGCGTATTGCGCACCCGATACGTTCCGGTGCGGCAGTGCGCGGGGTGCGGCCAGATACGTAAGGGATACGCCAGGCGGCGTGTCACCTTATTTTAATGCTCCAGTTCGTGGGGGGCACACGAAGGAGGTGCGGGAATGGCATAAATAGTAATTAGAGGATACGACTGAAAGGAGAGAAAGAGGGTCCTTGTTATCTTCCACCGCACTTATCACCGTTCTCAGGCTTTCAATCATTAAATATCTTCCTTCTACCTTTACTAGTTGTATATACAGTGATTCGCCTTTTGTGTATGGTCGCCGGAGCTTTCCGGCCATCTCTTTTTTCTTTTTTCCAAACAAACTTGAACTTGTATGTATATTTTATGTGTGTAATATAATATATGTTGGGGAAGGGAAAAATGAACGAATGGAATATAATATAAGAATTGGTGTCAGAACACAGGGGGTGCACAAAGTCTATCTTAAATCTTAATTATTATATTATTATAACTCATGGGTGGATCTCCAACCTTCGAAGTTCTGGAGTACGTACGTTAGTTAAAATATTTAACACTATAAACATACTACTGTACCACAAACCTAACCACTGTAATTTGGAAGTAAACTGAATTTAAAATTAAACGTAATGTATTATTCAGAATAAAAAATGATGTATTTTTAATAACCATCTTTAATTAAATTAATAAATCAAAACATATTTCTCACACACACACACAACATATATATATATATGTATATATATATATATTAACATTTTATTATGACGTATCCCTCGCACCCGAATCCCAAAATTTTTTATTTTTCCTAACTTACGTACTCCCGCACCGCGTATCCCCGTACCCGCACCTGCACCCGTGCTTCCCAGGTATCCAGAGTATGATGATCTCATACACCAGATCTTGACCAGGCTTAGAGACCCAAATTGGGAATGCTCCTTCAGGTTTGTTTAATACTCTGCAATAAACAAGACTATAACTTATCTCTCATTGCTTGGTGGAGAGCTGTTCTCTAGGTTGTACCTGTATTATGAGCCCATAGGATGAATGTCAGAGCAGATGCACTTGGATATGAGCTTTGGACCTCAGGCACCTCAATTCCTTGAGGCTCCCATGGTGGATAAGAAGCGGGGTCTTTGATGATATTATGACAGATGATGCATGTATTTTGGCTTAAGATTTCATGGCGAACTTGGTGTTACAAGGCATGCAGAATGAGGAACCTCAGATTCAAGATGTGGTTTTTGAGGTAGAAATCCTTATTGACTCCGATGAGGAGGAGGATAAGGAACTATATAATCTATTCTAAATGACATTAGTGCTACTGTTGCCAGGCCCGACCCAAAGGGGAGGGCATCCAGTTCGACCGCCCTGGGCCCAAAAAATCTAGGGGCCCAAAAATTATTTAGTCCATGTAATATTATTGGTACACATCCGTCCAAGTAGTAAAACAAAAACTTAAAATAACCTATCATTTTTTACTTGATTCTCTAACCTTCCTTGGAATGTGATGAATTGAAGAGATTTCACTTAAATTTGGTATCTACTTTCTCTCGTAATGGATATGAAACTTTGAATTAGATGCTCTTTTATGAGAAATAAATAAGCTAAAATTTACGTGCTTCTTCTAATGTTATAGTTGATATATTTGAGTTTGTCAAATTTTTGAACTATTTTTCTTATATTGCAATTACTTATCGAACCTTAGTATCAGCATTTGTCTATTTGTGAGTGTAGCATGAGTTGAAAGAAACTTTTCAAATTTAAGTTGTTGAAAATTTATTTACGATCATCAATGTCACGTGGAGATTGAATGAACTCACAATGTTTTGTATAGAAAAAGACATGTCAGAGAACATTGAGGTTGATTCGCTCATCTCAGATTTCACATCAAAAGGTCTTGACGAAATTGCAATTCATAATTTATTATTATTTGAATTATTGCCAACACTCAGTTATTTTATTTATTTAGTTTTCTTATTAAAGTTGACTAATATTTAAATTTACGTTATTACGATTTTTACTTTGTTAGATTTAGTTTAACAAGTTAGCTAGGCCCATTTTTTCAATTCAACCCTAGGCCCGTTGGTCGAAACTTGTTATGCCACTCTAGAACAAAACAATTTTCAAGTCCTTAGCAGTTGACATATGCATAGAGAACACTTTCCATTTACACCCTTTATCCAATTTAGAGTTTATTCATTTCGGTGGCTGCATAGTCGTCCTCTCTGCAACTTAAATTGTCAATATATATACTTGTCAATAGAAATAAAACTTTACTTTTTTTCATTCTCTCTACATTTCTCTGCGTTGTTGTAGACTTGCGAAGTTGCTAGAATGGTAATAAGTTTAAAGCGAATACTTTTCCACAAAAAGGTTCGGAGGGGAAATCTTAAACAGTAATAAAGGTGATGCTAACTACAAACACACGAGCTTGTTTATAAAATAAAGCATCACAGGAAAATCGAATACACTCCCTTGAAGAACTCATAAGAAGCTTAATAGTTTCATGGTCTATACTATGAATTTATAACAGAAGTTTGAAAATATAGAACATGCATTAATGTACTGTACTATTAACATTACATCAAATCCAGGAGGATTCCAATGATCTTCAAGACTACTTGTAGTTCTTATGTGTACTAATGATCTATAGAAACTTGCATATGTTTAGTCTATCGATTAATGTCAAATGTCACTCATATTCATTTCTGGCATAGGTTGCAACCTGGCTACAATTTTAACTAAACAATCCAGTGTGCTTAAAGTTTTGACTAGTTTGTGGTATCAACTATTCAAATCAAGAGGTCAATTCTAGGGTAGCTTAAAAATCTTGTCCCCAAATATGAGCTACATATTTCAGAAATTTAAGCTAATTTAATAACAGAATACTGAAACTGCATGAGCTCACACAATTAAGCAATACTCTTGTGGCTAAAACAATGTCAATATCTCATGATCACCTAGGACCTCACTCCAACCCCAAATGAATCCGCAAAAATAGTCAAATTAAATGTTTTTGGTCACTAAAGAATTTTAAGCACTACTAAAAGAGAAAGTGAGCCTGGGTAAGAATTGTGGTATTAGTATAGCCCTGGATCATTAAAATCCTGACTCTTACACTCAATGATGTCACGGTAAGCTCAAAGAGCTCAAAACAACGCATCAGGATAACATTATGCTAACACATTACAAGTAGACTTACTGGACTAATAGTGTATATGCAAGTCCCAGTCTGGAGCCTTCTTTGCTTCAAATGTTATAAAATCATTAATAAACAGAATCCATAAAGGTAAGATTATTATAGAGTCCTTACTGTGAAATACAATTTTTGATAATCCAGATGGAGCAAATAAACAGCAGCACTTATAATTTTCAGGATCACAGTCCACACCATTATCATTAGCATAGATAGGAAAGTATGAATTCTCAAGTCATAGACACCATATCTGAGAACTTTAATGCTAGATGCATATTTGTCAAAAAAATATATGCAATTCGGCTTAAATGTAGGGTTATAATCAGAAACAGATACGGAGATGCAGTCAGGCCAGCCCAAGATCATTGCTTCTTTTTCTTTAAGATTACTTATCTCACTCCAATGATAGTAATCTATGTTGCTCATATTCAACTTAAAAAAGCTGCAAGCTACCGTAACTCTTGCACACTTTTCAACGAATGTCCTCTTAATCATTAACAAGTCTCCACTTTTAGATTTAACTAGAGAATTATAATTTCAGTTACTACGAACTCTTCATGTTGCTACTTTCTGATCAATAAATACGTTAAACCACACAACTATAACAGGTTCACTTGTGATTACATTAGTGTTAGCATCATAATTGTATACATATAAAGCAGCAAATCTATCGATGGTGTATAATTTTCCACCGTAGAAAATTATGTCTTCGACTTCAGATGAGTCTTTTTCCAGAGGCATGATCCAATAAGTAGAGAACAACGACAATAAGCATCTCTTCCCCTTAATACTGTAATCATCATCAATAGGAGCCGGCTTACAGAAGGCAAGAACACTATTTCCTCTAATCGAAAATTATGATCTGTAGGACAACTTTCAGATATAACAAATTTGATAGGATTGTGTGCATCAAGCCTTAGATGAAAAGGAAAAGGTGGAAGTTAGAGAAGCACTCCAGACAAAGGGTTATGAAGAAAGCCAATTGGAGTATGAAAATCATTATTATCATACCCAGCAAGCAGCCATCCATCATAACAAGCATAAAGTTTCGTATGATCGGTTCGTCGAAATGAAACCATAGTCTCGGGGATAGGTCTAGTAGGGTTATGAAACTTGCATATAGTAGTATTGAAAGTGACACTTTAGTTAGGCGAAAATGTACTCAGAAACTCAAATCAACAGTTACACGGTACATGGCTGGCCGGGATATACAGAAACCTCCTTGTGGCATATCAGGATTCAGAAAACCCATCAATATTTCAGAATCTATAGAACTTTCCTACGAGAAAACAAATCCATGAAACCTTCAAATAATCTCTCAAAACCCACAAAACCTTGCAAATATCCACAAAACCTCGTCATAATATAACAAAATCCACAAGACCTTCACATAATGTCTGAGGTAGACAATGCAAGTACTAGCAATACAAGTTCAGGAGAGAGGCACAACACAATCAATTCACCGCACAATGCAAGTACTAGTAATACAAGTTCAGGGACCGGCTCACTTAACGACTTCAGATTAATTAAGACAATCTATAACTGAGCTGGTCATGTCAACTGCAAAGGAGCTGATACGGAAGGAAATGGTTCTGGAAGCATTGTGTTTCTAGCAGTGCTGGCACAACTAGCATGCTAAATGAAGTCCCATATCTAGCAACATTTTCAATAACTTTGGCCTCACAAGATTAGGCTATGCATTTGAAGTTTCACGAGAGCTAGGGTCTTATTGGGCCCCGCACAATTGCTTAACATTCTAATGAATATGGTAAGTTTCATTTTTCTTGTTCATTTACTCTTATCAATTTAATTGTACATATATGATCTTAAATTAATATTATTGTCTAACTTTTCTTATTCTATCCCCGCTAGAATGAATGGGCAATTGGGCACTTATGTTTTCTGCAATTGTCTCAAGAGCTTTGACCTTGTTGGAAACGTGTTAGAGCTTATATAAATATTTTCTTTACTCACAAGCACAGAAGTGAACGTGTACTGTGAATTAGTAATGCAATGAAACAAAGAAAGCATAACTTTGTATATATAAGATAAGATAAACTACAAGTGTTTTCTCACAGGCTTCTGCCTTTAGCTTCAGCTTATTTTTTCTTATTTTTCACTAGATAGTTTCTACTGCTTACATCCATCTATATTTATAGGCTACAAACTTATATCCCTTACATCATGACTTACATCACTATCTTAATTATAGCCAGCTTTCAAGGAAGACTGTGTGTGCACCTTCTATTTCTTCTAGTATGAGATTCACATAGTTTCATGTAGCCCACCTTATATTAAGGCCTGATCCTTGACATTTTATTTGGCCAGCTATTTTAATCTACGCCATGCAGCTTCCTTTTTGTTTTACGTTACTTTGTCAACCCATTCTCTAGCTGTCAACTTTGAATACTTCAAATCATTAATTCTATGGGGCCCACGTTGATTTATCCTAGGAGGGTTGATTTCTAACACTCCCCCTCAACCCGACTTTGCATTCCAAGCTTCTTTTTCATTTTCTGAAACAAGTCCGGCTTTAATGACTTCGTAAAAATATATGCTAAATTTTCTTCGATACTGCAATGTACCAAGTCCACTATTTTCTCGTTCACCTGTTCTCAAATAAAATGATATTTTATATTGATGTGCTTGCTTCGACTGTGGGACACCGGATTTTTCGCAAGTGAAATTGCGGATTTGTTGTCCACAAAAATAGTAACCGGTTTTTCCTTGACAAGATTTAACTCACCCAAAATACAGCCTAGTCACATAGCCTGACATGCGCACGCTGCTGCTGCGATGTATTCTGCCTCACATATTGAGAGAGCAACTGTCTGTTGCTTCTTTGATGACCATGAAAATATCGCCGAACCGATATGAAAAGCATATCCAAAAGTGCTTTTTCCGTCATCCAAATCTCCACCATAATCACTGTCTGAATAGCCAACTAATTTTGAATTTTGAGAATGAGAATAAAATAATCCATGATAAATTCTACCTTTAACATATCTTAAAATCCTTTCAGCTTCGGCTTCTTCATATACCTACTAACCAATCCAACTGCATACATAATATCTGGCGAGTGAAAGTTAGGTACCTCAGACTTTCAACCAAACTTTTGAACAATGTCCGATTTACCGACTCCCTCGTTGAATTAATTCTAAGCTTTATGCTTGCTTCTACTGGCGTGCTCACTGGCTTGCATTCCTCCATTCTGAATTTCTTTAATATCTCCTCTGCATATACACTTGTAGTTTATCTTATCTTATATATACAAAGTTGTGCTTTCTTTATTTCATTGCATTACTAATTCATAGTACACGTTCACTTCTGTGCTTGTGGGTAAAGAAAATATTTATACAAGCTCTGATACCATTTGTCGAAAACGTGTTAGAGCTTGTATAAATATTTTCTTTACCCACAAGCACAAAGTGAACGTGTATTGTGAATTAGTAATGCAATGAAATAAAGAAAGCACAACTTGTATATATAAGATAAGATAAACTAGAAGTGTTTTCTCACACGCTTCTGCCTTTAGCTCCAGCCTATTCTTTCTTATTTTTCACTAGATAGTTTCTACTGCTTACATCCATCTATATTTGTAGGCTACAAACTTATATCCCTTACATCATGACTTACGTCACAATCTTAATTATAGCCAGCTTTCAAAGAAGACTCTATGTACACCTTCTATTTCTTCTAGTATGAGATTCACATAGTTTCATGTAGCCCACCTTATATTAAGGCCTCATCCTTGACATTTTATTTGGCCAACTATTTTAATCTACGCCATACAGCTTCCTTTTTGTTTTACATTGCTTGACAACATTTTATTTGGCCAACTATTTTAATCTACGCCATACAGCTTCCTTTTTATTTTACATTACTTTGTCAAGCCATTCTCAAGCTGTCAACTTTGAATACTTCAAATCATCAGTTCTATGGGGCCCATTTTTATTTATCCTAGGAGGGTTGATTTCTAACAGACCTTGGGTGTACTAAATGAGGGCCGGAATAGACCATAACACAACTCTACAAGGGGTAACTAATTCATATATGCTTGTGATCTAATTAATTATTAATTCCTAAGCTGTTTTGCGAGATATTCTACAAAGTATTCTGAGGGAATGTGGGTAGTCGTTAATATTTCATTAGATAACATGTTCACTACTTTTGGAATTATGGCTTGTCACGTTCATGATTCAAGCAATGGCTAATGGAACCTCAAAGGCAAATAAATAAAAAATTATATCTACTATGGATCAAAACAATCCTATCATCATAGTTATGATATGTATACAACACAAATTAGCTACATACTACTTGGTAATATAACTAATATAATATTATTTCTATAATTTTCCAGATTACTTGAATTGAGCATGTATACGTGACTATGATGGTGCTAGTGTTGGAATTAGACCTAAAAATTGAATAAAATATTAGAGAGAAAAAATTAGAATAAGAAAAGGGGGTTTGGGGTTGCATCATGAACAAGTAAACTTATATCCTCTTATTCTCTTGTTTTGCAACACTATATATGGGTATTCTAATACACCATCCACCCCTTATTTGTACCTGCCCAATAACTATACAATTAATTATATAATTCATTACTATCATTATGACAATATATTGGTAACTTACAAACATAATAATCACACAATCAATATAATAATTTGTAACTACCAAATACATTTGTGTAATTATTCTTTATATTTTATTTGACAAATTAAGTCAAATACAACGTATTTGTCAAATACTTTTTATAACTCCCACTTTTCACATTATCGACAATTATTTGATTCAAATAATTTATTTCCTCACAAATAATTCTTTGTATAAGTTATTTGCTCCCCTTTCTTGAGTTTTGTAAACTCAATCAATTTTTTTAGTGTTTGCAATGTGGTTGGGGTTGGTCGTATCAAATCAATCCACAACTCTTCTATTTCCATTATCAGAGTATCAATATTACATTTGACTAAACCAACAAATCAATATTTTACTCTATTCTGAGCATTATTAAAAACTAGCATAATAACCCGTGCGAGGCACCGGTCATTTTCTAGTATTATATGTAAGTGTATTTATGTTAATTCAAAATCTTTTTATGTGAATTTTGGATTATTTCCTTTTCCGCACGATAATTGCTACAATTAAATATTTTTATCATAAAATTGTTTACTAATTTAATTAGATTTTAATAGTCTATCACAGTCACTCGACCCCTGATCACCCATACCCTATATACATACTAACACAGATACTTTATTATTGTCGACACGTTGTTGTAGACTACTGATGAAAGACTAAAGATTGAAAGGTGGGCAGATATTATATGAGGCACACGTATACAAATGATGTGTATAAGCATTTACGCACTATTGACATGCTTATTAAGTATATAACAATGTATATACTACCGACCACGCATTAACCAATTGTGCATTGATGTCAACAAATCATCAAATTACATGTTTAAATAATCTTTTAGTCTAAGCACGCAAAAAAATCGTGGGTATAAATGACGGCCAATATCGATATTAGGTATTCGGTCACACTTGGGAGAAGAATGGGTGAATGGGCCCATTACCCATGATCTCATGATTTAGTTGTTATATATAGTAATTTTTTATAAATATTATTTTAATACTAATTTAAATAATTTACAAATATATAAACGTACCATATATCATATATCATTAACTCGTATTTTAATGTAATATAATATATTATAATCCAAATTACTAAATGTAAAAGTAAAATAAAATCATAATTAAGAATCTTTAATAGATTATAATTATTATAATACTGAATATTACTCCTCTCACGTTGTCCAAAGGTAAATCAGTCATTTTTTTTCTTTCATGGCACACATACATATAATTTGTATGATTTATAACTAAAATGTGTTATTGGAATAGTGGTAAGAAGGTTTGTAAATTGGTGGAGCAACTCAAATTCGAATCCCCTTAACAATAATTTTTTTAAAACAATAGTAAGTATAAGGGTAAATCTGTTCAAATTGAATAAAATGTCTCATGATTTAAGATTGAATAAAATGTCTCACTAATTTCTTTGATTAAATTGTCTCACTAATTAAAATAATCGTTAATAGATTATAATTATTATAATAATGAATATTACTCCTCTCACGTTCCCCAAAGGTAAAGCAGTCATTATTTTTTCATTCATGGCACACTTACATATAATTTGTATGATTTATAACTCATATTACATATAATTTGTATGATTTATAACTCAAATGAGTTATCGGAATAGTGGTAAGAAGGTTTGTAAATTAGTGGAGCAACTCAAGTTTGAATCCCGTTAACAACAATGTTTTTTAAAACAATAGTAAGTATGTTTTTTAAAACAAAGTTCGAATCCCATTAACAACAATATTTTTATCCCCTTAACAACAATGCTTTTTAAAACAATAGTAAGTATTTTTTTTAAAACAAAGTTCGAATCCCATTAACAACAATATTTTTAAAACAATAGTACGTATGTTTTTTAAAACAATAGTAAGTATAAGGGTAAATTATAAGGGTAAATCTGTCATTTCAAATTGAATAAAATGTCTCATAATTTCATATTGAAAAAAATGTCTCACTATTTTATAAAATGTCTCACTATTTTTTTTGATTAAATTTTCTTAGTAATTAAAAGCCATGTTGGGCTATTATATATATAACTAGCATAATAACCCGTGCAAGGCACGGGTCCTTTTATATAATTTTTTGCGTAATATGTAATAATATTTTCTTATTATCTATTTTTTTTTAAAAATTATGTATTATGTCAAGTATAGATTGAATGAGTTAGTGCAAGTAGTATTCGTAAATGTTTGTGTACAAAAGAATACAAGTTAATACATATAATTAATTTACAAATGTTTTCACGTGAAACAAACTAAAACTTAATATATAAAATAAATTGGTTTTGTACGCCTACCAAAAGTAAATTTTATATTCAAATAATATTGAAAATTTTACACGTTTAAAAATCTATCACAATTTTGTAAATTGTATTATGTATGTCTATTTGTGAGCATCTATTGCATAATATCAAAAGATGACATCTTAGTTTGGCTTTCAAAATCTTTCATTTTCTACAAGCCTTCTTAGTATAACTTATTTAATTGACTTTTTAATTATTTGTTTTGAAAAATTATCCCGATTACAAAATATGTTGCTTTATTATTGATATATCAATATTATATATACTATGTTGCTTTATTATTGATATATTAACATTATATATATTTTGTTAGTATAAAAATGTGTTTAAATTTATTAGTATCTGTCTTGTGTACTTAATCAGTATACTAATATTTAAATTTATTGTTAGACAGAAATTTTTACGCGTGTATTAGGAGAAGTGTTTTAATAATTAACAAAATTTATTTTGTCTTGACCGTTTTTCATAATTATAATCCACTTGTAGTTATTAATTTAATTTGTCTCGTATTTTCAAAGTGATCGAATAGTATTGTAATTTGTACCCATCAACCAAACTGTCTTAATTTCATTAAATTTGGATGAGTTCTTTTATTCAATCAAATTATTATGATAAAAACTATGTAATTATTTTCGATAAACAATATATTGATTTAGTTTTTTTATGAGATCAAATAAATTATATCAAATTGCACAATTTGTTGAACTTTAAAACTTTGAAAAAAAACATTGAAATATAAAGAATTTTTGGTGAGAGGATTGTAAACAGATGATTGTAAACAGATGATTTAATTCATGAAATTAATCAAATACCCTCAATACTTAAGCATTTAATTGTAAAGTAATACTTCCTAATAAGTTTTTTCTTTGAGAAAATACAGTATAACCGTGATTTATATGTAAGAATATATGATATTGTATGAGTAATATAAAATAATTTTTTATTTCGAATAATCGATCACTATATATAATCTAGTATCATATCAAATCAATAATTGTTAGAGTATTATTAATAATTACTGATATAATTTTTTATATATTTTAATTATTTATCTAATATTAATGTCCATATATCTTGTATCAGTAATTTTAATCTAAAGAGTACTTAACGAAAATATTGTATCAATATTATATAAACACATATTATAATTTTTTTCTTCTGTATACATGATCATTATATATCAATAATCATGTATTATATGTAATAAATATCGTATAGATACTGAACAAACTCTTATTATAAATTTTATTCATTTTTTTTTTATCATCGAACAATATACTTTGGCCACTTTATAAACCTATTCATTTTATAACCTAGTTTAATGGTTGTGATTATTTTAAAATATTGTTTACCTTTTTTCAAATGTTTAATTATTATAAATTGCTATTTTAATAAAAAAATATATTAAAGTATACTTAATCAAACATAATTACTCTTTTTAACAAATTCAATAAATAAAATTTTAAAATAAAAAATATATATTATTCAACAAAAGTACACCACATGGCCTTAGAACATAGTATGTAAATAAATCAATAAATATTAAAAAAAATATTATTATATAAGTTGCAATAATAATATCAAATTTATTACAGATACATAAAAACTTAAGTGGAGTAGCTAAGTGGAGTAGCGGCAAGTGGTATTGAATTTTGGCAGTTAACCTGTAGACCTTGATTCGCACAAATATCATTTTTTAAATATATAATGAACAGAGGGCAAACTTGTCATTTCATATTTCACAAGAATAAAATAACTCATTAGTTTTATAGGCTTGTTGGGCTATTATATAGATAAAGGAAGGATTGTTTCCCACAAATATCATTTTTTAAAAATATAATGAACACAAGAGCAAACTTGTCATTTCATATTTCACAAGAATAAAATGACTCGTTAATTTTATAGTCTTGTCAGCTATTACATAGATAAAGGATAGATGTATTTACCTTCAGTTTTCCAATAACTCAAATTGACATTCATTCCTTCTAAGAATTTTCATTCCTTGGTGTTCTATGTCCTGAGGAAAAAAACTTGTATAATATGGATGGCCTTTTATCCATTAATATAAACTAATCATCTCAATTTTCGCACCAACAATAATGGTACAGCTCATCAATTTTCCATAATCAATAAATTTAGAGCAAGCAATAAATTTTCCATTTAAATTAATTAACTAGCCAAATTTTTTTTAACTTTACAACAAATTTTAATACATTAAAATAGCATAAAAAAAACGTAGCAACACTCTGCAGCATTTTAGCAAATTTGTAAATTGTGGACCATTCTAAAAATAATAACCAATCTTCTTTTGCTCATTTTAATACAATCCAAAAACATAATTCATTTTTAAAGAAATCATGTGCAATCACAAATATATGAATTAATATAATCTTAACGGTGCACGTGGAATCAAATTGAAATTAAAAAAAAAAAAAGGTAAAAAGCTTTTATATACAGACAACTCTAATTCTGGTAAAGCAAATAAGACCGAGAAGGCTATACAAGATATGAGTCGGACAAGGAAAAATTAGTTTACAAGAAAACAGAAAAAAAAAACCCAAAACCAGAAAATAAAATAATCATCTAAGCATACATATAATGAAAGGGGGAAAACATTGGACAAAAGAAATATTAGGAGATGTGAAAACTACTTAAATCAATCACGACCAACTAGTAATATATAGGCATAAAAACATAAGAGAATATCGGAAAAACTAGTATCATGACCGAGAAACGAGAGACTATGCTGCCGAATTAGATAAACGCTTAAAGATACAAACAAGATAAATATGATGCATCAATATAGTCACTAGATTCAGTTAGGAAAAATATATATATATATATAGTCACCCCATGGCGAGACATGATAAAAGATATATGTATTGGCACAATTTACTCACCTGGGATGCTGGGCATGACAATGAAAATATAAACTTACCATCATAAGTGATAAGTATACCCCTCCCTCGAGGGTAGCCAACTCGCCACAAACCACCAAAGCCGCCAAGCTAGCACTAGAAATACCAAGGGACGAAATCATCTCAAGCGACCACTGCAGTTGGCGACGCCACGATCCGCCTGATAGGATATGCTCACACTCCAGGTCTCGACAATCCCTAAGTGACCTAGTGCACGGAGACCCAGTAAAATATACTTAGTCTAAAAGAGAATGATTAAAAAGTTAAACACTAAGGCCTGCTGCCAACCCACTGGTGGCAACATCAGAAAAAGTCATATCCAACAATCAAAACCCCATCCACCTCCCGGAAGCAACAGTAAACCTCACAGCGACCCCTAGACAAAAGAGAGACACCTTTAGTTGACGACTGGATGTGACAGACAAACCAGACAAAAGAAGAACACACCCCTCAATCCAACCCCAAAAGGGAAACCGTCAAGCATCCAAAGGATAAGGTCAGGTACCCCTAATCCCTATAAATACCAAGGTAAAACATCATTAGAGGGATATACACAAGCAAATACACTCTCCCACTTTAAACTTTACTCTCATCTGCTTCATATACTGATTATCACACCGGAGGTGCTTGACAGCTACCATCCCCGTCAGGCATTGTTTTGCAGGTCCCCCAAACTGGACGTAGGCACCCCGGAAAACGTGACAGACCAGGCAGATCGAGAAAGCAACTTATCAATAAGCAAATCAAAAAATATATATACATGATATATTATTAAAAATGATTGAGAACCCTACTTAAGAGATTAACCGAGTAGAGTGGCTGACCGTGCAGCAGATCAAGTGGTTACCAGCTCTGATACCGATGTGGAATTAGACCTAAAAATTGAATAAAATATTAGAGAGAAAAAATTAGAATAAGAAAAGTGGGTTTGGGGTTGCATCATGAACAAGTAAACTTATGTCCACTCTTATTCTCTTGTTTGCAACACTATATATGAGCATTCTAATACACCCTCCACCCTTTATTTGTAACTGCCCAATAACTACACAATTAATTATATAATTCATTACAATCATTATGACATTATTGGTAACTTACAAACATAATAATCACACAATCAATATAATAATTTGTAACTACCAAATACATTTGTGTAATTATTCTTTATATTTTATTTGACAAATTAAGTCAAATACAACAGTTAGCACCATGTACATCTAATACTTTCTGGCATACAGAGACAAACAATGGGTTTCAGTTCTAAAGAGACAAGGTCAATTCTTACCTCTACAATGTCGTCCAATGTTCCATCAACTCGTGACTTCAACAATCTATGTAAGTAGATATAATTTGGACTATATGTAAGTACACAATTATTAGCTAGTACCAAGACAACTTCATAGTATCTTTAATGAAATTATGAATTGTTTAAAGGATGTCAAGCCAAGGAGGAAGGAGTGGAATATTGAAATTTATAGGTGGTAGATGGACTAAATTGAACTGGATTTTCAGTGACGCCTATAGGTTAAAGACTACAAGGGTCATGGATGATCCAAGCATACAAAATAGCAGTTTGCTAAGTGTTTCGGCCTCCTTTCGGTAATTTAGCTTTTAATTTATATCTTATAAAATTTTTATGGAAATTTTGGAAAGAATATGCATTACTGGAATTAGTTCAATTATCTCACCTTGCATAACTATATAATGTGATTTAGATATGTTCAGGATCTTGATTATTTTATTTCATATTATGCCGATAATATATATATATAAATCCGACATAGACAGCTCTAAGATGCAGAAGTTGATGAATGTAACTTCTGAAATGCAGGCATGCATGGCAGATATGTGCAAATTCACTTGTATTTAAATAAAAAGTTCATCAATTGTCATCAATCTTGCATGTGCCTTTTTACCGGCGGAAGACTATTACTATTAAATATTAATTTACTTATTTAGAAACAAACTCTGAATCCATTTATATGGTTTCAATATATAAAGTTCCAGCAAATATATAAATTTACATGCATCTCTCTTATTTATTCCATTAATAGCACTAAAAAAAAGTTACCATGACAAAAAAATATGACGAAAAATTAAAAAAATTTAGACGAGGCAGGGGCATAAGCTAGTACTACTAGAAAGTTGGAGTGATGAAGTTGCATCCACATTGTGTTTTCCCCACCCAAACTGGGAGTATAGACGTGATACTAGGTGGGGCAATCCAAATGGTCTACCTCCTCTACCATCAGGATTCACAATACTTATGGATGGACCTTCATTTGGTGAAGAAGGAACTAGAAAAATGTTGAAAGAAATGATTTCCACTCAAACTCACACAACTCAAATATTTTGGAGAAGAGATATTTTATATGAAGTATATTGCTAAAAAATGTCTTGATCACAAATGATTTGGTACAAGGCTTCATATAGTACTCAATAGAAAAATCTAGACACTTATTTAATTGCTAGACTCCAAAAGACTCTTACCTAGACTTTAAAATATGGGCCCTTTAGCTTCCCAAGCATAATTATCCCTCCCATTCTGACCGGTATCCCCTAAATATGGGCCTCCAAAGATCATGTTTATGCTTCCATCCATGGTCTTCCTATCAGCATTTGTGGGAGCTTTGTCTCTCCTATTTTTATCTTCCTTATATTTCTTGGCTTCCTGCACCACGAACTCAGTGAGGTATCCATTCCTTTTTAACTCCCTAATCTAATCCTTCAAATGGCGGCCGTCTGCAGTTTCATGGCCATTTGCATAATGGAAGGCACAATATTTTCCATCATCTCTTCTTCCACGGGTCCAACTCTATAAGGCTTCTTAAATAGACTAGTTTTCTCATTGACTTCAGAGATGTAGGCTACAGAAACGATAAGCAGGGTGTACTCAGTAACCGTCGGGAGCCTACATCTTTGGTAGAGTTTCCTCCCCTGGTAGTATTTATAACACCCCCAAATCCAGGGTCAGGAATCTGGGTTGTCACTTGCAACTTTACAAATCCCTTTCAAAACATTTCCTTTATATTTCTCATCAACACGCAATTACTCATATCTCGACCCTTACCTTCACACATACACACACAGGTTATAGTCTCAGAGAACGCATCAATACAATACTGAATCATAATAAAGT
>PHNY01273348.1:8571-20317 GCA_003724115.2 Anethum foeniculum | reverse complement strand
TGATTCTCTACAACACAGAGATACGTAGGCATCTCGTAAGGACCGATTAGTCTCGAACACGAGTGCAGCCATTCAAGCTCGAAGCTCACAAACCCTAGCATTAATCACAAATGAAACGTTAATTTTTATTCCACAACAAGTGCCATTATTAATATATTATCAAATAATTAAATATTATACTTAATCAACGGTCTAGATGATGGGTCCTCAATTCTCTTGATAACAAGGGTCTCTTTAGAACCTTACCCTATATATATATATATATATAAAATAGAGAAAATAAGAATTTTGTTAGATATTTTATTCATATGATCCTAATATTTTAGGATAAGACCTTATGGTCCTAGTATTTTAGTTTAAGCTTCTAAGGATAACAGAGCTTGAAATCACTGGTCACAATTTTTTTTAATCAAAGATCAGAATGCCAGACAATGCTAAGAGTTCGGGAGTGATTGCAAAGTGGAATATATATGGTAATCAATTCATGGACAATATAATGTTAGGAGGAAGAGACTTCTGAGTGAGCTTTTTGTTTTCTGTTTGTTGAATCTAATATGCATGACAAGAACGGGCGTGCAGTTGGTTTTCACGAGCATGTCAGTCTTGATAAGGGTCTTAGGATGGGAATTGTATGCTTCGTGATTTTACCTCAGACCATTTTGCACTTCAAGATTCAGAATTAGATATCCTTCATTGAGTTTTTCCTCAACAAGAAGGGGGATATTGGTACTACCACCAGGGTCGATGATCCCGGAAATGCGGATCAAACTAAATTTCAGTATCCAATTGATGATAATCATTCAATTACGAATATAAAGGTTGCTAAATTATGTGGCTTCTCTGAAAATATTTTCCTCTTGAGAGAGGGTTCATTCAAATTCAATTTTGGACACAAAACCATTTCACGCATGTTGGTTTATGACTCAATGAACTATAAAAATATCAACAATACTCATGCCCATGATTGTTTTCAAGAGCTTACCAAATAATAAGATTTTTGTAGCTGATAATCTAGTTAGTTGATAGTATACTACTGATTTATTTGCTTGGTTTCATTGTGCTTCACAGTGTAAGCTAATCTGTTTTTGTTCTTTGTTTTAGACATGTATGTTCAAGTACGACAGATTTCACGGTGAGTGGAAGCATCATGAACTAAAGGTTAAGGATAAGAAGACCCTTCTTTCAGTGAGAAGCCTGTTACTGTCTTTTAATTGGTTGCAGTTGTGGTCATCATTACTACGTATTGTGTTGACTGAATTATTGAATAGTTATGATTCATTGCTCGAAAATGATTGAGTCTCCACTTTTTAGTTTTTTATTGATGAAATTGTAGGTTCCCTGAACTTCCCCACATACAAACCGTAAATTCCAGAGCCATGACTTAAAATATCATATGATGGTTTTAAAAACTTGTAGACCAGGAAGGATTCTGAACTCTCCGGTGATTAGATTGCATTAACTAAACTCCTAAGCACAAACATGGTATGTTATGGCCATATTAATAATAATATATAAATTTGATTTCCTTTCTAAACTGCCAGCCTCACTTTGTTTTTGTTACACGAAAATAGCCTATTTTCCAACTAAAGTAAATCACCCACAAAGAGCATAGCTTTGTTTACGTTATATCCAACCGATCGACAATATTTTATACACATAATAGATTGTATATGGAATTGAATATGTTTAAAATATGTACTAGATATAAAATATAAGTTTTGGTTGCCAATTACGAACTAGAATTCGAGAAGTGCTTTGCTTTGATGCAAAAATATTTACAATTGCCTCTGTAATTTTAAACTGAGTTATCCCTGCACTAAATGACCCGTTACATTGGATAACAAAACGATCTTGCCAGCCTCATCTCTTTACACAATAATTAATGTAATCAGTAACGTAGTAATCAGATACACATAAGGATGTTTGGCTAATCAGTTACGATCTATGCTCTAATGAGTTTTTGTTGATTTATTGAAAATGGCATCAGCTATTAGAAAAAATACCATGGAATAATATTGTTTGTCAATATAAATATGTTGTGGATCCGGGAAAGAAGTTCTTGAAAATGTTGTGGGATAACGTTGCACTTTGAAACCCAGGTACACTTGTAATGGTCAGTAAGTAACGTACAAAAAAAAATGCAATCGAATGTACGGTTGTACCTTTGCTTGAAAGTAATTTTACAACATATCAACAATGCCACCACAACTGACAATTTGATAACTTGCTTGCAGGATATATTAAAACGAAATTAAAATAGGATCTCTAATTTATATATTATTTAAGTGTTAATAAGAACCAGACTCTCAGAAAAAGAATCTATACGCAAAGTTAGCCGTCTGCCAGGTTCAAACCAATCCCATGGGTCTGCAAAATCCTTTTCCTCACCAATCCATTTTCAGACTATTCACGTAGTACTATTTCCCCATTGCTCCTCAGAGCTAAGACCTCCCAATTCCTATAAATTCCACCCAAATCAACATTAATTTTCTTCTCCCAGCAAAACTTGTTTGCTCGCTGCCTTGTTTTAATACCCACATGTTAAAAATTTCCTCATCTGGCTTCCCAAGAAAAATAACAAGTGAATCATTAAGTACTCGAATAGACCGACCTAAGAAATTAGTTTTCCTGGTTTCTGGTAATGAAATCTCTCTCATTACATATTTATCTGTGTCATAAGACACAATCATAGGTTCAAAATCATCTCCCCTTGAACCTTTAAAATATGCTGTACCATTTAGAAACACCCAATCATCTTGAGACAACATATTTACTACTTTGAAATCATTAATACTTTACTACTTTATCGTAAATACTTTATCATTAATACTTTACTACTTTATCGTAAACCTTGTACCCAATTATCGTTAATACTTTTCCAAGAATTGGTGTTGAAGCTATAAACCTGAACCACAATCGTCTGGTGTTCATAATCATCATCACAAGTTTTTAATATCTTTACTACTTTGAAATCATTAGCTTCCCTACAAAATCCAAAAGTCACTGTAATCCATAAAACACCATAAGGATGCCGGGGAGGATCAGGAAGAATTTTAATTTTTCTAATAGCTGGATTCCATAAGAACATATCATTCCATAAGAACATATCATTCTCGTATTCCAAATCATCGTCGGTATAACATATCAACCCTTGTGATGCAACAGCATACCAGTGTACATGTAAGGACCACCCTAGTTTCTCTTGATATATATAATAGTCTTCACACTGTTGATGAATTTTATAGTATTCTTTACACTGCACCTCATCAAAATGCAATGATAAAAAGGAAGAATCAAGACTCATCAAATTATCAATGGGATCATACCTTACTGATCTAGCAAGAAGATATTTTTTTTGACAATTTGCGTAAGTAGTAACAAAGGATGGACCCTGTATAAGATGATACCAAGATTTTTGAACGCACCTAAACCTAAGCAACGACTTAACTAGAAGTCTTTGAAGTATAAGAATTATGACTTCTTCATGGATGTGCCTCCTGTTAGGTCCTAAAGTACTGTAGAGGGGGGTTGAATACAATACTCACAAATTATTAGATTTCTTTTTGAGTTCTTCGTTTAGTTAAGTAATCGAATCAAACACAAACAAGTCGAGAAATATATTGTTTTATTAATATAAACCTTGAGTTTGCTACACTCTAATCAAGGATTGATTAGCTACAATAAATTCGACAGCATAACAATACAATTACAAGCTTCTGATAAAGATATAACTTTAATGGAGCTCTCGCAAAATGTAGTTGGCAGCTGAAGAAGATGAATGAATGAAATGAATGCATTATGTTGGTTTTGTGTAGGCTTGAGTTTCACTTTACACGTGGCAAAACCAAGTCCACATGAAATGCTTCATAATGTCTTGCAGTTGTTAAGTCCTTAGAGGCGACATAAACCAAGAGGTGACAAGCCATGGCTTCCTTGGCTTTAAGAGGTGACATGAGTCATGCCATATAACCTAGGAGGTGACTTGAACCTTCTATGAGCTTCCAAGAGGCGACAGAAATCACAAGGCATGGCCTAGGAGGCGACAAGAGCCAAGTCCTGAAGTCAAGAGGCGACAAAGACTTGTCCTTGAAGCCAAGAGGCGATAAGGATTAAGCCTTGAAGCCAAGAGGCGAAAAGGAACCTTCCTTGAAGCCAGCTTTTGACTTAGAAACTTTTTCAGCAACATTCATTTTATACATTGTTTCCAGTCAATGCTTCAATTCCTTTCTATCTTCAACTTGTTTTTTCTGATAGATTAATATTCTCTTTTCATGGAGTGTTGACATCTAGTGCACTGGTCTGGTTCACATATGACTAACACAGAGAATCAAATATCAATCTCTTTTAGACCTTAAGTTGATTTGTACTTAAAGCTGCTTCATTGCTTCAATTCACTGAAATCCTATGACCTATAATACTTTGAATCAAATCCATTTCTGTAACATGGAGTCTTTTGACATTTTATTCTTCATAGAGGCATGATCATAAGAATGAACTTCTTTCTATGACTCTTCAACAGACTTCAAACTTTACTTCCATGTTTTGATTTTTTGTATTTGTCCTGCAGTTGATCTTCTGGATTTCCGTGCTTCATAGTTAATATTATATTCCCGATTCTTATCCTAAATTGAGTTATGATCCTTCTATTACATATTACATTACATTTATGCTTTACAATCTTCCCCTATTTGATTATTAGAGTTCGACAAGCAAATTCCTAAGGATAACTCAACTGATAACAAGAAAAAGTAAATACGTAAGCAGGAAATAATATTAGTTGCATTCTGGATCATATATACATTTCCAGATTTCTTTGAATGATAAGTACAAGATACGGATTTGTTCCTCTAGACTGAACTAATTTTGAGTTGTCTTCTGTTTCTTGTGCTTCTTCTTTTTATCATCAAGCTTCTTTTTGGTCTGAAATTTTCTTTTCTCTGGAGCTTGTGATTCTTGTCTTGGTGTGGCTTCTGATGTAGTTTTCTTCCCAGATCTTACTTGATTTAATCTTGCTTGCATTGCATCCCTTGCTGATGTTTCCAGAGCATTAGTTGGAGGAGGATGGTTCAGAGCTTCCGGAAGTTTCTCAAGATAGACGACACTTGACACAGTATGTAGAGAATCAACCAACAGTGAAGATTTCTTTGCTAGTACATAGACTGTAATCCTTTTTGGACTGTCTTGTACTCTACTTGTGTTGTTGATAGTTTCTTCTTCCACCCTAGCCTTTAGTACCTCTTCAATTGGCTTGATTGCCAGTTTATCACTTTTGCACGTAGAGGCTTTCACCTGACTTAGAACTCTTTTGATATACACTGAGCCACTTCTGATAAAATTAGAGATTTTTACCTTTGCATTGTTGATCATAAATGCCATTTCACCTTCAAATGTGCATATGCAAGGTTTATCATCCACTATCAGTGTGCTTTTATCCACTCAATTTACTAACACTATAGAAGCATACGCTCTGGGAAGTTTTCTCATGTCTCTTTCAGATTTTGTTCTGAGAACATAATTTAATCTGAAGGCATATAGGAGTTCAGCTGCTTTTAGATCTGCTTCTGTTCTTGTTGCTCCTCTACACCTCGGTCTACTCTCAATGAATGCTAACCACCAGTACTGAGTCTTTTCCAGACTTTCTTTAGTCAGTGTAATATTCTGCAATCTGTTGTCTGCAAAGTATTTCACTACATATGGAGTTTTAAATGCTTGTGGTATCACATCCAAGATGTATTCCTTTATCATGTCTCTGAAGATCTCATTTTCCTTTCTGCCTGTTGAGATGACTTTCTTGTATAAGACGAACAATTCAACAATGTTTAGTCTTTTGAGGATGTTGGTAGATATTCTGAGTGAAGTCCCATCCACAATATTCACATATGTTCTCCATCCATTCTTCAAAGCACTCACAGAGACTGTTGTGATTAGATCGTCAAACTCATGATAGAACTCATGAATATCACGGAAGTTGTTCCTAAAGTCCTCAACAAGATCTAGAAATTTTCTGTTTTCATTGTCCCCCTTTAGATTAATTTCCTTGAGCTTCATCATCCTTCTTGCTTCCTACCATTCTGGACCCTTCTTGTTCAGAATGTCTGTCTCTTTCTCTCTTCTGGATTCTCTTTCAGCAGCTCTTTTAAGCCTAAGCCTTCTTCATTCCACTTGCTTCTGAGACTCCAAGAAGTCAGAATTAAAAAGCTCTTCAACTCTATAGTACTGACAGTCATTTGAAAAAGCATCTTCATCTACAAACTCCTTATCTTCCGGAACCATCTTTTCTTCATGAGTAGCCATATCTTCAAACTCAGGTTTATATTGACTCAGATTATATCTTTCTTCCATTTCTCCTTCCATCTCCCTTGGTTCTTGGATTGGAAGTTCAGGTAAAACTTCAGATAGTATTCCCCTTTGAGAATGAAGCTCCAACTGAGTTGACTTACCAAGAACATTTTCTTTTCTAGTACCAATAGTTTCCTTTTCTTTAGCTTGAATTTGGGGCAAAAATATTGGTGCAGTTGACATTTCACCTTTTATTTCCATTCCTTTAATTTATTCAATAGCTTTATCTTCAGGATCTGAAAGGTTCTTTGCTGCTTCAGCCGCAATTTTTGCATCCATTTCAACTTGATTTATAATCCTAGGAGCATCTGATGCTGGTACTTGCTTACCCTTGCCTTTTTCTTTCTTGTCACTTACACTTCCCATCTTCTCCCCCTCAGTTGTGTTATTCTTACGGATCTGAGCTAATTGTCCTTCAACAATTACCAATTTAAGTCCAGAGACAGCTGTGTTGTAGTTGCTTCTGTCTATTGTTTCATTCAGCTTTACATTTAGACGTGCAATTTCCTTCTCAGCTGACGTACACTTCTTGGTAAGCCCTTCAATGTTAGCATCCCTGATAGCTAGTAACTCATGCCACTGTCTATCTCGTGTTTCCAAGATTTCAAGGTACTTACGATCTCTGGCATCCAATATGACTTCCAGATCACGTGCGGACACAGATTTAGACATATCAACAGGAGGTGGATTTGGTGTAGTGGGCGTCTCACTTATAGGCTCTCGCTGTGTTTCACTCAGCACTCTTTCACTCGTTTTTGGGGCCAGGTGCACTCAACCTCACAGTTTGTGTTTCACTCCCCTCAAAGCTCCTAGTGTCCGATGTACATGCAGGTGAAATCACTGTAGTCGTCCTTAAAGAGATCACCAGTGGTGCAATGGGAGTTCGCAATTCCCGATCCTCGCTCAAGGAAAGTTCCCTGTCATCTTGAGATGACCTTTCCAGAGTTGGAATCTTTGGGAGAGTGAGGCCATCACATGTGGAATCTGTTCCTCAGTTCTCTCAAGTGTTGGTGACAACACTTTCCCTTTAGGCTCACCAGTTGAATCTGGTTCATCGCCAATAAGTTGCCGATCCGCATATATGTCGGATCCCCTGTCCGCAGATGCATCCAGGGTTTTTAGTCCTGGGGAGGTAGGTGCTGCACTATGAATGACAGTGATAGCAACACCTTATCCTAACACCTGTGAAGGCAGTGGAGCAATCTCAGAAGATTCTAACCGTAAAATGGTTGAACCTTATGCTTCCGTCAATTTCTCACATGTGTGTGCAACCTCACCATGTGCAATAAACGTTTGTGGTTGTTCAGGTGGTGACTCTCTTTCAGATGCCATGGCTGACTGGCGAATTTCAATAGATTCATCTTTTTGAGAAGATGAATCTAGTAACTGTTTGTGTGCCATTTCAACTTGTACATCTTGTTGGGAAGATGTAAGGGGGTCAGTAGTTTCCTCAGAATGGATACGACTTTTCTTCAAAGTAGGCAGAGCTACAGGATCACTCACATATCCTTCCTTATTTGCTGCACTCAAGGTAGTTACTCCCTCATTAGCCTCACCAGACAAAAGTTCCTTACATTTCAGGGGCTGAGGATTGGATATATCTATTTCAGTGTTTGGCTCTAAAGGTGGGTTATGAATCTGGGGAATTTCAGATTCAGTGCCTTCTCCTATGCCTTCTGTTAGCAAGTGTGTGAAAGAAGTGTCCATGTGTAATTTTTGAAAAGTGAACAAGTTATCAAAGAATGCTTCAGAGGATTCAGGTTCATTGAT
Organism: Anethum foeniculum; assembly: GCA_003724115.2. Classification (NCBI taxonomy): domain Eukaryota; kingdom Viridiplantae; phylum Streptophyta; class Magnoliopsida; order Apiales; family Apiaceae; genus Anethum; species Anethum foeniculum. The sequence goes on along the minus strand of PHNY01273348.1, from coordinate 12,208 downwards.
GGCCTATAAACATCTTCAGTGGGAATCATTGGCTCAGTCTCTCTCTCTCTCTTCTACCCTGACTTGAGCTTCTTCTTCAAAAATTTGTTCCAAATTGGATTCCACTTCTCCTTAAGGAGCATGTTCAGTGGTTTGCACTTGTTCTATGGATCCTTGCTGTCTTTGTTTAGCTGCTTCTTCAGCTTCAGCCATTGCTTCTTCAGCATCTTGATCATCTTCTTCTTGCTCTTGAATGGCCGCAGTCTCATCCTGTACCTGTTGATCAATGAAAGCAAACCTTTCCTACATATACTGAGTTAGTCTTACAACAGGTCTGTTACCATTATTATTAGGATACGGAATTTGATTGAGAAGAATCAATGCAGTTCTCAGGGGAATCTCTGGAGGTTCCACCAGATTGTTGTGTCTAAAATGTGAGAGTTGATCACTTGAAAGTTTTTTGTTCAGCACAATATGGATGAATCTAGGGTACACTGGATGATTCTCCCTCGCAACTTGGTTTTCCAGAATCTTTTCCATGATTAGATGCCCAAAGTTGATACTCAGGTTGTGAGCAACTACAAGTCCTATCTTCTGAAGTCTAGTAGATAATCCATGCTATCCACCTGTCTTTGTAGAGAGCACGTAGAATATGATTGTGAAGAACATGTTCCACTCCTTAGGTAAATGCTTCTTGTAGAAATATCTTGGAATCTTTCCATTGTCTAGGGTAGCCTTTATTCTTGTGAAGAAATTGAGAAGATCATCAGAATCTGGATCGTCAACTAAGTCATTTCTGGGAAATTGTAGGAATTCATTTAGATTGTCCCCAGAAATTCGGACTATTTCACCTCCAATTTGAAACTGAAATCCCAAGTTTTCTCCAACATTTGACACTGTTGAGTTCCTGTGGACATACTCTAGCATTTCTACATTCAGCATTGTCTTAGCAGTTACAGCAAAAGAGACAATAGAATGTTCGTTCACAAAACAAATCCAATTATAGAAACGAGCAGTACGAGTGGAATCATTGTATAAAATGGATACAAAGTTAGTCTTTTTAATTTCAAAATTATCACCCATTTTTTAAAGAAAATGATTGACAATTTTTACTAAATAAAATGACTAATTTCATAATCGACACATAATTAAAAATTACGAAATAAACACTAAAATCCAAACTCCTCGGATCTTAACGAAATTAAAGTATGTTAAACTACGAGGGATTTGGAACACAAATATATTTTTAGATTAAATTTTCACTTCAAGTGAAAAATTTTCTTTCAAACGGCGATAGCATGTGTATTGTGTATATATCTGCTAAAAAATAAAAATACAAGGCAAATGAGTTAGCAGTATATATATGTGTAGGGAAAATAATTTTTTTTAACTAAGTGAACAAAACGCGACAGCAGCCAACAATCAAAGCGCGACAGCAACTGTCAGCCAAGAGTCTAAGGCGCGACAACAGCCAAAGACCCAAGGCGCGACAGAAGCCAAGGTCTTGCTTGTGTCGCCTCTTGGCTCTTGCCTGTGTCGCCTCTTGGCTTGAGAGCACGAAGGTTAGCCAAGACGCGACATTAGGCTATTGTCGCCTCTTGATACTTAGAAAAAAATTCTCTCATATTTTGCTACCCATTCGAATGAAGTTGAATTATTATCAATTGATTTATGAAATAATTCAAATTAATTACTAGAGGAATAATAAAATATCACAATTAATTATTTCCATAAAATATCAATAATTATTGATAGATTATTTTAAATAATTAGTTGTGCTGCCAAATATTCACACTTTAGTGAATTCTTTAGATAAATAATGAATTAAAAATCCACTAATATATGAATATCACAATTTTATTCATAAAACTACAATAATTATCATTAAATTGATAATATCATAATCTTCTTGAATTAAATTATGCTACTTTTTATTTTATTTGTCATTTAATTTCCAGAAATTAAGTAATGATACTAATTTCCTTCAAATAAATCACTTTCAAATAAAATGGGAATATTTAAGTGCTTAAATATTTATTAACTAAGTACAAGCACATAAATATTTGAATTATGAGAACTAAATGTTGATAAATGAATTTAAGAGTCCTAAAAATATTAAAATTAATCAACAATTGAATTCATTAGGGACATATTGCAGTTATTGACTTCTAGTTGATTAACTAGAAAGATTTAACATCCCAAGTTCACCAACCAGCTTTAAGAATGTGGATTCATCAAGTGGTTTAGTGAAGATGTCTGTAATCTGTTCCTCTGTGGGTACAAAATGTATTCCACAGTACCATTTGTGACATGCTCTCTTATAAAATAATACCTGATATCAATGTGCTTTGTCCTCGAGTGCTGAACCGGGTTGTTGGAGATTGCTATGGCATTTGTGTTGTCACAGAATATAGGAATCTTTGATATCAGTAGTACATAGTCACGGAGTTGGTTCCTCATCCACAAGATCTGAGCACAACAGCTTCAAGCAGCTATGTATTCAACTTCAGCAGTTGAAGTGGATACTGAGTGTTGCTTCTTGCTATGCCAGGATACCAATCTTCTTCCAAGAAATTGACAACTTCCTGAAGTACTTTTCTGATCAATCTTACAACCTGCAAGATCTGAGTCTGTATAGCCAACAAGATCAAATCCTGTACCTTTAGGTACCAAATACCAAGGTTTGGTTTCCCCTTAAGATACCTAAATATTCTCTTAACAACTATAAGATGAGATTCTTTAGGATCAGCCTGAAACCTAGCACATAAGCATGTTGCAAACATAATACCTGGCCTACTTGCAGTAAGATATAATAATGAGCCTATCATACCTCAGTAGCTTGTGATGTTAACTTTCTTACCAGTTTTGTCCTGATCAAGCTTAGTGGCTGTAGGCATGGGAGTCTTATCTGGAGTTGAATCTTCCAGATGATACTTCTTGAGAAGATCTCTGATGTACTTGGATTGACAAATGAATATACCTTCTTTCCTTTGATTCACTTGTAGTCCAAGAAGAAGTTCAGCTCTCCAATCATGCTCATTTCATACTTACTCTGCATTAGCTTAGAAAATCTCTTGCAAAGATCATCATTAGTAGAACCAAATATAATATCGTCAATATATACTTGAACTAATATCATATCAGACTTATGCATTTTATGAAAAAGAATTTTATCTATGACACCTCTAGTGAAACCATTTTCAAGTAAGAATTCTGATAGAGTGTCATTGGTGCTTATTTGAGTCCATAGAGTGCTTTGAATAGAAGATATACAAAGTCAACCAAATTAGGGTCTTCAAAACCTGGAGGTTGTTCCACATACACTTCTTCTTCTAGCTCTCCATTGAGGAATGCACTCTTGACATCCATTTGATAAACTTTGAAGTCTGAATGTGCAGCGAATGCCAAAAACATCCTGATGGCCTCAAGTCTAGCTACTGGTGCATATGTTTCATCATAGTCTATTCCTTCTTCCTGAGAATAACCTTTAGCAACCAGTCTGGCTTTGTTTCTCTTTACAATGCCATCTTTATCTAATTTGTTTCTGAATACCCATTAGTGCCAATAACATATTTGTCTTTAGGTCTGGATACCAGCTTCCATACCTTCTGCCTATTGAACTGATTGAGTTCTTCTTGCATTACAATAACCCAATCTA
>PHNY01273346.1:2718-17020 GCA_003724115.2 Anethum foeniculum | reverse complement strand
AGTGTTTTAGTTGAAAAAGTTAATTGATTACTTATTAATTTATTACAATAATATAATTAATAAAAAATCGAAAACCGTTGAACCAAAACTTTCAATATTTCATATATTATATTATAGTATATAAATTTCAGATAGTAAGTATAGATTTGATTGCCCGTGATATTAATAAACGCTATTTTAAGAAATAGCATTTAGTAATATCAAATCTATACTTTAGATTATATTAAAAAAATCTATTTAATTTAGAAATATCAAATCTATACTTTAAATTAATTACTTTAATTTAGAATAAAATAAAGTTTGTTGGTCAAACTAATTTAGGATAAAATTAAACAAATTTTTCAATATAAAAAGTGTTACTTTTTTTATCCTTCCATTTCGATTAATTCCAGTTAGAATAATAACTGTTAAACCAACAATAACTAAAGTTTGTTAAGTAATTTTTACGTGGCCCAATAAATTTTACAATTTTTTTTTAGATTACAATAAAAAAATATGAGTAATATTTAAAATTTGAAATGAATCATGTATTACTATAATGTAAAATTTTAAAAAAAAAATCGTGCACTAGTTATAAGTTACTATTACAAACTTTTACTATCCTGTCCAGATTTACTTGTACTCTTTACTTTTAAGTGTATTCTAAGGTGTATTGACCTTATAGATCTATTCATTATCTTTCAAATTTTTTATAGATAAAAATTTTAATCTCAAATTTTATTCATAAAAGAAATTTAAAAAATAATCAACACAACCATGCACACCTAAATTGAGACCGAAAATATAATTTGGTAATATTTAAGATAAAGTTTGAGACGCGTTTTATAAGTTTTATTAAGTCTTTAATTTAATAAGCACAATAAACAATGTGCATGGTAATCAATGTGCATGATAATCTATAGCGTCAACATGATATTAATACATACAAGGGCAAACATGTAATAGTCACAAACTGCATTTGGTAAAATAGAACTGCATTTAGTAACACCCCTAAACAATCACATTTTTATGTACTACTGTACTTACGATGATTATTGGAAATGTTTAAGTAGTGTTGATTCTCAAGTAAAAACATGAAATTTAAGGAGTAATGCAATAATGTAGTTTTCAAAACATTTGTGATAAATTTTATGTACTTGTTAATATAAGCATCTCATTCCTATCCCTTTACTGATCTTTATTGCTAAACTTCATACTCCAATTTATCTAAAAAATATCACATTGATTTAGATTGCAAGATTTACATCATGTAAAAACAGCATGCGGCGTCGGCGACAAGGTCAAACTAACATGCGGAAACAATTCAAATTTTGTTCCCGCAAATCTAATTTTACTACGTATATATTTTATTTTTGAAAAACAGACCCCACATACTTTACCCTCTCCTCTCTCGTCACTCCCCCAAAACACAACCAAACCCTAATCTCTCCTCTCTCGATACACTTACATTTTCCCACTACAATGCAACACTTCCTGGGCTCAGTTCGCCGATCTTTAGTCTTCAAATCTTCCGAAGAAGCCAATGTAATTGGTAGTGGGGTTTGTGATTTGATGTTTTTTGGTTGGTTTTGGTTGATGGGGTGTTTAAAGATTTGATTTGATTTTTTTTTTTTGTTTTTTTTTTGTTTTTTAGGTCTCCATTGCTGCCAATTCGGCTTCTAAGGAGAAAACTCAGGTGATTTTGGGGATTCTTGTTTGACTTTTTCTTTGAGATTGTAATGTGATATATTGAGTTTTATAGTTGTGATTATTTGAATTTTGATGTTTTCGGAATGAAGGGTGATTTTAATTTCTTGTTTGTTTAGTGGAATTTGTACTAATATGAATTGGGGTTGTTGCTGTTAAGTGATGTTTTGAATACTGATTCGGACTAGGAAACCCATTTTTGGGATTAAAGAGCGGAACATTTGGAGGCCTTCTTCTGGGATGATATATAAAATTAGTAGTCGAAATTGAATTCGAAAATATTGGTGGTAGGGGGTGGTAATTTGACACCTCTACTAAACTTGAGCTCTGATACTGTTAAGTTATTAACTCTAAAGTTTTAAAGTGTTAGGAATGCTTGTATGGATTATTAGTGTTATGTAATTAACAATTGTTTGTACAATTCGATGACTTGGGCTCCTAAGGGTGGGTGGGAATGGAAGGACACCTTTTTACATGATTTGGTCATATTTATGTTTCTCCATGTCAAAGCGACTGGTAGGTATGATTTGACATTCTGCAGGATAAATCTGTCTGAAGATTCTCTTCAATCGTTAATTGCCCATTGTCATAATATGTTACTACTAATGAGACTCACTGTTGGATAAACATGCTTATATATAGGCTCATGTTTGGGAACTTGAGGACGAAGTGAAGTTGTTAAAGAATCTCTCACCCAAACATTGTTGTAAGTACGGTAAATTTGGAATTATGTGGATATGTTTTCACATATCTGATAACTTTTTTTTTTCATTGCTTTCCATTTCCACTTTCCAGAGATATTTGGGAACTACTAGAGAGGAGGATTCGCTTAATATTTTGTTAGAGTTTATTCCAGGAGGATCAATATCGTCGTTCCTTGGGAAGTTTGGGTTTTTTCCGAGTCTGTAAGCGAATGCAACTTATTACATGTGTTTTAAAACTAATTATTTTTGTTTACAATAAAATAAGTGAACTTTTAGAGTGTAAGGATGTATGTATTGGCCACTGCTAAGCTGGATACAACTAGAATGTTTTAAAACAATAGATGCCAATAATGTTTCTTATTCATCCTGATTTAAATTAATTCACCTACATCCTTGCGGTAGAAGCTCATACAGAATTACTATAACTCTGTGCCTAGCAGGTTCTGAGAACGTATACAAACCAGTTGTTACTGGGACTGAAATATCTTCACAAAAATGGTATAATGCACAGAGACATCAAGGTACTTTATTGTTTTTCAGAAATTTGTAACTGTGGAAGCAAAGAAGCTTAGCTTTGATTGCTCCTTTATTTTATTATTAACTCATATGCTATATGTAGGGGGCAAATATCCTTGTTGATAATAACGGGTGCATCAAACTTGCGGATTTTGGAGCATCTAAGAAAGTTGTTGAACTGGTATTGAAAATTCTGTTGTCATAATTATATTTATATGGTATACTATTTTTACTATTTAAAATCCCAGTATCAAAGTGCAAATGTATCAAATCCATTTTGTGTTTCTGCGTAGGCTACGATGACCGGTGCCAAATCGATGAAGGGTACCCCATACTGGATGGCTCCTGAAGTTATCCTCCAAACCGAACACAGCTTGTTAGGACGTCATATTCAACTTGCTAGCACTTCATGTTCATTAGATATTTATCCCGCTAGTGTTAGAAAAGTAAAAACAGACAAATAGAGGTGTCTTTGTTCACACAATCCATCCTATCAAATCGGAAGCAAACTCTGAGAAAATGTCTCGGCTCTAGTATGTTACAGTAAATTTTGTCCCTCTTATTTATGAATTTTTATTGACTGGCATCAAAAGTAAGTGTATGCGCAAGAAAAGAGCAGACTGTAAAGTATCTTGACTTGAGGTGCCTTTCACTTATCATTTGAGGACAGGTAAAGCAGATCTTTTTTGTCATTCAATAACCTCATATGATAAACCCTAATGAAAAATTACAAGTTTTATATAGGTGCTTCAGGGTTTAAATGCTTTAGAAAAGGTCCTTATAGTGTACAATATCAGTCAACTCTGGTCATGATTTCTCCATGTTTCCATGTCTCATTTCATCTTAATCTCTTAGTTAAACATTGACATACTTTAATGTGCATATTGAATTATTCCTGTTTGCTCCTTACTTGTTCACGTGATAGTGTTGTAATCCATCTTTTTTTGACAGATTTCACCCATGTGTGTATGTTTGTTTGCAGCTCTGCTGACATATGGAGTGTAGGGTGTACTGTTATTGAGATGGCTACTGTCAAACCTCCTTGGAGTGAGCAGTATCAAGAGGTATATATGCAGGGGAGAGATACTCCTAATCACATGTTGTCTTACTGATTTGTATCTAGGAACTAAATGTTAGTGTTATCCAACTGGCTTGTGTGCTAAGCTTTGATGTTGCTATCAGGTCGCTGCTCTCTTCCATATAGGGACAGCGAAATCTCATCCACCTATCCCGGATCATCTACCAACCGAGGCTAAGGATTTTTTGTTAAAATGTCTACACAAGTATGTCCATAAATTTCTAATTTTTATTTGTTTGCGTACGTAATCTGTTGTGTTGACGCTAATATCTGATTCTGAAATGCTGCATTAAGTCATCCACTTTATTAGGGGCAAATAATCACCGCAAAGGATAGACACTTCTTTCCTGTATCATTTGGACAAAACTATGTTACTTTTATTTAAAATAAATCTTCTTGAAGTTAAAGGAGGACCCCTCATGTATGTTTAAATCAGAAAATAAAAATGGAAAAAAGTACTACACTGCCAAAATCAATTCCTGTTCACTGTGCAGATAAATTCTTTCTTGCTTTAAGCTTTTCTTAAAAAAAAAACTTTTTAAGTTCTTTGTCACATGTAGTAGATGATATTTTTGTTTCGGGAGACCTCAACACTCATTCTTGTTCCCGTGGATGAATTTACTATCTGTGTTGTGATATGCGGTTGATGTTGATCAATTTTCTTTTATATGTATATATGTTTTTGTAATTGCCTTCTCTCAGACAATTTTTCTTTCTGAAAACTAAACAGGGAACCGGATTTGAGGCTTACTGCATCAGACTTATTACAGGTTCTTTCGAGTTTCACTGTGCTTCCGATACTGAGCCCTAATGGTAAATGTCCTTTATTTCAATCTAATTACTCTGCTTGGTTCCTGCAGCATCCTTTTGTTACTGGAGAATATCAGGAATCACATCCTGTCAATCGCACTTCAGTTATTGTCAGTCAAGCATTCTTCAAATCTGAATATTAAATCTCTTGTTCTATCTTTATGTTTCTTTTTTCTAATCTTATTGTTTTTAATGCTCAGAGGGACCATTCTGGGAAGCATATGGAAAAATCTAAAGCAAACCTTAGAAATTCGTAAGTTACATTAGTTGTCTCTAGATGTTTTTAATATTTTTCAGCTGTTAATGATTGTGGCCTTAAAACATAATATGTGCTGCAGCATGAACCTGGGGAAGAGACCATTTGGCATAGGTTCCGATGAATCTCATGATATGTGTAGTGTGAGGTGCTCTACAATATATCCTTTATCAGGAGATGCACCCAACTGGGGGTCTAGCAATTACGATGATGACGATATGTGTCAAATAGATGATGAAGAAGATTTCTTTAGTGATGTATCAATAAAGCATAGTTCAACATCCCTTTCTGCTGATGTAAACAAGGTGATAAAGTGCCTCAGCAGCCTTTGTTTTAACCTAATTGCATTTCATATTCAATTATAACTCTTAATTTCTACATTATCAGAGTTTTAACCCGATGTGCGAACCTAATGATGATTGGCAATGTAAGTTCGATGATAGTCCAGTATTGGAGCAAAGTGTCACCAAATATATTTCCAAGTGAAACTACCAATACTCATTCTCTAAGATATGGATCATCGGGTAATGGGGATATTGACTTTACACATTTCCAAAGGTCACATTGACAACAGATGATGAGGATTAAGTTACAAAGTCAAAAATTATAGCATTCCTTGACGAGAAGGTCTCGCTTTACTTTCACACTTTTTTTTTTCCTGCGAACTATTTCATGTGTGAGTTGCACAATTTATCTTTGTATTCAATTTTTTACTGAAGCCTTACTCTTGCAAACTGTTTCAGGCTCTAGTTTTGAAAAAGCTGCAGTCACCTCTATTTGAAGAATTTAACAACTCTCTGAACCCAGTGGGTTCTATTAGTGCTGTTGGGACTGAAAATAAAAATTTAAAGAAAAAACCTAGCTTATAATTGTAACTTACCTCTGAAAAGCAGGTCACCAAATCAGGTGCCTAGCAGAAGATATTCTGCTGCTGTAGATGTTGCCTATACTGCAAGCCTCGAGAATCGCTCTAAACATGTATCAAATGGTAGTTCAAGTCATCAATCTATGCAGGAATCAAAGTCACCTCCATATGTGGAACTGAAGGAGGTTCCTAATCAAGAGCCAGACAGACTTAGGTCTGTGAATTGTTTCTTCATTAATTGCCTTTATCGTCATAGCTTATTATAGAGCACTGAATCGAACAAATGGAATCTATTTTAAATGTTTTCCTAATAAGTTGGATACTTTATTACTTTTTGTAAAGGTTCTGCGAATAAGTTTTTTTCTCTATTTTTATTTCACAAAAGCTGTAAACTACATTTATCTCTAATATATCTGTAAGGACCCAATAATAGGTCCCAAAGAGAGCATATATGATTCTTTCTTTAGCTTGTAATTGGTAATATTATGTTTTCTGTTTTTAACTTGAGACTAGAAACCTTTTCCTGACAGCACAAGCTTCTCCTAGAGGCAAAAAAAATGGAAAGAAGAGCTTGATGAAGAGATCGAAAGGAAACGAGGTATGTCAATTTCCTATCCCATGTTTATGTTTACTTTTTGCCAGTGAAGAGTTCTGTATAATTCCATTAGATTTTGTGGACAACATTTATTTAATCTTATCAAAAGGTTTAAGTTGCATGAAGCCATGGGCGCGTGTAACATTACCTTGATACTATTTCTACGGAAGCTGCAGTTTGGTCTTCCCTAATAGAAATCATTTACGAGGTGCCAATGATCCATTTTCCATTCTTCTCAACATTCTCAACCCATGTGCTTCGGTTGCAACTTGCACCAGCCTTGATTATTATTAAACTCTTTCCAATATTCAGAATAGACTGTAGGACGTTCAGGTTCCCTAGAATCTTCCCTCTTCGGGGGAAGCAACATCCAAGGCTAACAAGATGTATTAAATAAATAAAATTATTCTGATCATTGTACCCTTTCACACCCTTCCCAGTTGTATGCTGTCCTCTCTACTCTATGATGACATAAGCATATATTTATGATGTATTACATTATGGGGTCCTGCTTTTAGTACCCAAAACGTTCTTAACCCTAAAATTTTACAAAACCCATCATTCCTCGTCTTCATTCAGCTAAAGAAATACTAAACTCTTAGCAGCTTAAATTTAAGTATTTCTTGCCAGAATAGCTTCAATTTTGAAAATAGATGTAACACCTCTGAACCCTATATCTTGCACTTTGCAGAAATGAGGCGGCAGGCAGGTGTGGCAAATACATCATCTCCAAAGGACCGAATTTTAAGCAGGCAAAGAGATCGATTCTGGTTTGCATTTCCTGGCAAATGAATGTATGTATATTTATGTTGATCATTTTCGTACTTCAAAATGTGTCCTCTTTGGAAGCATGACAACTTAAGTTTCACTTTGCAGATATGATCCATCAGGCAGGTCAAGGGATTTGCATCTCCAAGGATTCAAATTATAAAGACCGAGCAAGCACATATTGACATATTAATGCGGCTGTATCATATACATGGTAATCTTTACGGGAACGCTTGATCCTCCCAAGTGTTGATGTATGTAGCTCTGGTTTTGGTAAACTTAAAATTTATGATTGTACATTTGTATGTATCTTGGCTCCTTCATAGCCAAAATTCATAAAAACAATTTAAGGTGGGCAACTGTTACATTAAGTAATAAGACTGAACGTGAGGCAACACCTCAGCGTGACAAGCAAGTTGACTAAATTGACTGGTGAGGTGGAGAGTTGGTTAGAAAAGTTAGTTACAAAGTTTAGTGGATATAATCAGTGTGGATTGTATCTCTTTGATCAGAATTTTTAGTTTTACAATTTCTCTAGTCGTCTTCTTCTTGTTCAAGATGTAAACATTGTGTGTGCTTGTTGTTCATTAATGGAGATTAGTTAAGCTTATAATTGTGTCATGGTATCAGAGCAGGAATACGATCGTTATCGCTTTCATGATTCATCTTATTATCTTCATCTTCACACTTGTGATCATCATCGTTCTTTTCTGAGCTTTCGATTTGTTGTACGCTTCTTTTATCTGATTTCTCTGTATATAAAGTGTTGATTCTTTGTGTAATCTGTTGAGATCTGTATCGTTGTGTTGATTCTTCACATTTGAGTTGTTGATGCATCGAAAAACTTACTCCGCTGCGGTTGCATCTTCATCAATGGCGAATCCAACAAATACTAGTACTCAAGCTACTGCTGGTACACAAACTGTTCATGCTACTTCTGCTGCATCTTCTACAACTGTTATTGATGCTTATCATCCGTATTATCTTCAAAGCTCGGATAATCCAAGTATTGCTCTTGTTACTCAAGCGTTAAATTCTCAAAATTATCAACAATGGAGTAGATCTGTAAAGTTAGCATTATCTGCTAATAATAAGGTCGTTGATACGACTTGCTAATACTTCTCCATTGTTTGCATTCTGGCATCGCTGTAACGATATGGTTCTGTCATGGTTGTTGAACTCCATATCGAATGAAATTTGTGATAGTGTGGTTTACTTTAGCACTGCTCGTGAAATTACTGCTCGTGAAATTTGGAAAGATCTTGCAGTCAGATTTTCTCAAGGAAATGTTCTTAGAATTTTCCAATTGAAAAAGGACTTGATAGCTCTTAATCAAGGTTCAATGTCTGTTACAGCTTATTTTACGAAAATGAGAACATTAACAGATGAACTCAATGCTTTAGCTCCAATTCCAAAATATGTTTGTTCTCAAAACTCCTGTACTTGTGGAATCAGTGCTAAACTTGATGCTTATGAGCAAATTAATAGTCTCAGTTAATTCTTGATGGGACTAAATGATGCTTTTACTAGCATTCGTGGCCAAATGCTTATGATGAAACCACTGCCTACTTTAAGTCAGGCTTATTCTTTATTGTTTCAAGAAGAAAGTCAGCGTGCTTCTCCTGTGAATACTTCTATTAATTCTATAGCTATGAATGTGAAGGCTGCTGGTAAACCTAAACAGTTCAGTCAAACCATGAGCAAGAAAATGTCTGATGCAGAGACTTGTGATTATTGTCATAATACTGGACATAATCAAGATAAATGTTTCTTTCTTCATGGCTATCCAGACTGGCATCGTTTGTATGGAAAGCCAAAACCAAAACTCAGGCCAAAGAAAGCTGCTCAAGTAATTGCTAAAGCTGCAGATGTAGTAGAAGCATCTGGTACAGATAATGCTTCTAATCTCTTTTCTGATGCTCAGTGTGAGCAACTAGCTAAAATGATTCAGCAAAGCATGAAATCTATTGGCAATTCTTGGAATCCTTCTCAGTCACATCTATCTGGTAAGATCAACAGTGTTTCTTCTTCTCATAATGCATACAATGTGCAAACTAAATCAAATAGCACGTGGATATTGGACTCCGGTGCTATTGATCATATAGTGTCTCAGATTGCTCTCCTTTATAATGCTAAACCTATTAATTCTGTCTTGCATCTTCCTAATGGAACTACTGTCCCTATAACTCATATTGGTACTGTAGTTTTAACATCCAACATTACCTTGTCTGATGTTCTGTGTGTCCCGTCCTTTCAGTGCAATCTTATTTCCATATCAAAACTAACCACAGATAATCATTTATCTGTTGTGTTTTCAAATAATAACTGTCTACTACAGGACCTTTCCCAAAAGCAGATGGTCGAGATTGGTATAGTTGATGAAGGTATTTATAATCTTCATTTTCCTTATTCTGCTGTTTCTTCATCAGTTCATCATTCTCAATGTTCTAGAGTGCACACTGCTCCTTCTGTTGAAGCTCAAATCTAGCATTCTAGACTTGGTCATCCTGCTGCTATAGTGTTGAATAAAACATCTGTTATTCCTTCTGTAGATCAGGCTTTGTTTACTACATGTGATATTTGTATGCTTGCAAAGCATCAAAGATTGCCTTTTCCTACTAGTGAGCATTCTTCAACTTCTTTGTTTGATCTCATTCATTGTGATCTTTGGGGGCCATATAGACAATCAACTCATGATCATTGTAATAGGTTTCTCACTATTGTTGAAGATTATTCTAAATGTACTTGGGTGTATCTTATATCTGATAAGACTCAAGTGATTTCTTTGTTACAAAACTTTATCCTATTAGTAAAAAATCAATTTCAAATTTCCATTAAGACAGTCAGGTCTGATAATGGATCTGAGTTTGTCAATCAATATTTACGTCAATTCTTTCAGTCTGCTGGTATTGTACATCAGACGTCTTGCCCATATACCCCCCAACAAAATGGGGTGGTAGAGCGCAAACACAAACACATCTTGAATGTAGCCAGAGCTTTAATGATTCATGCCAAATTACCCAAGTCCCTTTGGGGAGACTCTATTCTTACAGTTGTGCACTTGATTAATCTTTTACCTGTGCAACAGTTAAGTTTTAAATCTCCTTATGAATTACTGTACAACAAGTTGCCCGATTACACATACCTTAAGGTTTTTGGATGTCTTTGCTATATTGCTGATGTGTCCTCTACATCTGATAAACTGAATCCAAGAGGACTTAAGTGTGTCTTTCTTGGTTACTCGTTTGGAAAGAAAGGATATAGGGTGATGCATTTGGATACAAAGAAATGTTATATTTCACGTGATGTGGTTTTCATTGAGAATCTGTTTCCTTTTGCTGACACTGATATTGGTGATTCAATTCATACTCCTCTGTTTACTGGTGATAATCTTTATGAGGACACACCAGTACACATTCCAGCTGTTACTATTCAGACTGAACCAGTAACTACATCAGAGGTCATTATCCCTCAAATTGGTGCTATAGATGTCAATGGTCAGTCCTCTCGGTTATCTCGACCTGTCCGGAATAGGGTTATTCCTTCTAAATTCAAAGATTATACTGGATTATCCTTCACAATACAATCTTCTACAGATCCTCATTGTTCTTCTACAGCTGCTATGTGTCTTCATCCCATTCAGAAATATGTATCTTGTCATGTTTTTACTCCCTCTCCCAGAGCGTTCATTGCCAATATAACTAATGTTCCAGTTCCACACACTTATAAGCAAGCAATAGTTCATAAACATTGGTCAGATGCTATGCTCTCAGAAATCAAAGCTCTTGAGGCCAATCAAACTTGGGATATTGTTCTTAAGCCACTTGGCAAGAATATAGTGGACTATAAGTGGTTATTCAAAGTTAAATACACTGCTGCTGGTCAAGTTGATAAGTACAAAGCTCGCCTGGTCACCAAAGGTTTTACTCAGACAATAGGAGTGGACTACTTTGAAACCTATGCTCCGGTGGCTAAAATGACTACTGTTCGAGTGATACTGGCATTGGCTGCTAAATATAATTGGCATATTCACCAAATGGACGTGAATAATGCATTTCTTCATGGAGTTTTAAATGAGAAAATTTATATGAAATTGCCTCCTGGTTTTCAGCATCTTTCCTCTACTGGTGTTAAATTTCCAGCTGGTGTTGAGCTTGTGTGTCGTTTGAGGAAATCCATTTATGGCCTCAAGCAGGCACCTCGTGTATGGAATAAGAAATTAGAAAAAGCTTTACTTGAGTTTGGATTTCTACAGGCTGCTTGTGATCATAGCCTGTTTACATTTAAACAAGAATCTCAGTTTGTGGTGGTTGTCGTTTATGTGGACGATATCTTAATCACTGACAATTCAGCTGACTTAATTACTAAAGTCAAGGCCTTTCTGCATTCTCAGTTCAATATTAAGGATTTGGGACCTATGAAATACTTCTTGGGGCTTGAGATAGCTCGTTCTATAGATGGTATTTTTCTTAATCAACGGAAATATGCCTTAGATATTCTAACGGATTCTGGTATGACTGGAGTCAAACATTCTGTGGTTCGTATTGAGCAAAATCACAAGCTCATTGAGAATACGTCTTCTCCTTTGTCAACTGAGGATACTGTTACCTATAGGAGACTAGTGGGTCGCCTTCTTTACCTTACTATTACTAGACCAGACTTGTCTTATAGAGTGTAGTGTTGTCTCCGTTTATTTCTTGTCCTCGTTTAGATCACCTACAAGCAGCATATAAAATGGTGAAGTATGTTAAAGGAACTGTTGGACAAGGTTTGTTTTTCAGTGCTAATTGTCCTCTTCAGCTCACTGCTTACAGTGACTCTGATTGGGGTGGGTGTGCAGAGTCTCGTCGTTCACACACTGGCTACTGCGTTTTACTTGGTTCATCTCTTGTTTTAACGGTATCCAGGTCATCTGCCGAATATGAATATCGTGAAATGGCTGATACTTGTTGTGAAGTGGTTTGGCTGGTTTCTTTGTTACAAGCTCTGCAATCTCCAACTGTTACTCTTATTCCTCTCTATTGTGACAACAACTCTGCATTGCATATTGCTCGGAATCCCGTTTTTCATGAACGGACAAAACACATCGAGATTGATTGTCATTTTGTCCGTTCTAAGTTTCAATCTGGTCTAGTTTCTCCTGCTCATATTTCCACTGCAGCTCAGCCTGCAGACATGTTTACAAAAGCATTGTCCTCTCATCAATTGTCTTTTCTCCAATCCAAGTTAGGTGTTACAAATCTCTTCTCCACATCTAACTTGAGGGGGGATGTTACATTAAGTAATAAGACTGAACGTGAGGTGGCTAAATCAGCAACACCTCAGCGTGACAAGCAAGTTGACTAAATTGACTGCTGAGGTGGAGAGTTGGTTAGAAAAGTTAGTTACAAAGTTTAGTGGATATAATCAGTGTGGATTGTATCTCTTTGATCAGAATTTTTAGTTTTACAATTTCTCTAGTCTTCTTCTTCTTGTTCAAGATGTAAACATTGTGTGTGCTTGTTGTTAATTAATGGGGATTAGTTAAGCTTCATTTGTTCAGCTTATAATTGTGTCAGCAACCACTATTTGTGTTCACTTTATGTGGTTGGTCTGAAAGTATTATCTGTATTTGTTCTATTTTCTCCTGTAAGCGTAGCTATCATGAATAACAAAAGTAATAAGAATGAAACATAAGCATCTGAGGCTTATGTAGACTTGTGACATGACATAATATTTGTGAAGTTTTGGTGTTTTCATTTCTTAGCAAAACAGTTTTATCTATAAATCCTCAAATCCGGGGTCAGGATTTGGGACCCACGACCACTAATTAATATAATATAATAATAAGCAAAACCTCGAAGGCTACTAGGATCTAGACAGGATAAGGTATGAAACAGATTACAACTACTAATCAAAATAAACCTTTAATTACAACCTGATAATAACAAAGTAAATACAATTCCGTTTTGGAATCGTCAGATAACCCACTGTATCTGATCTGCGAAAATTCACCAAAAGCTAAACCGATCCTCTCGCCAAAATCCATCTACCTGATCTGGGATAGCAAATCTAACGGTGCGCAAAGGACCGTTATATACACTTTTCCTGGAGGTGCGTCCAAGTCGGGCCATCTTCTTGCTTAATTGTCAAGGTTAGCATAAAACAATACTATGAGCAATTGAAGCTCAGCAAGCAACTAAAATATCTAAAACTGAAAGCTAACAATTATTATATACAATTTGCAAAATAAGAGGCACAGGGTATTCAGGATTCAAGGTTTCAATCAACAGGTTATTCAAGTTGTACATTTCAAATAATTTCCAACCTTTACTGATCTAAGTCAATCGAAAACTTCCCTTTTCAAAATTCCAAATCTTAACTTTGTTAAAAACAATGAATATAACATTTCTAAAAATTTTATATCATTGATTGGAGTGTATAAACTTTCAAAATATAAAGATACGGGTGATCAGCCCGTATTGACCTCCATCTGGTCAAAAGGTACCTAAGGCACTATTTTGGCCTTTTAAAAATACCGGTCCATCTCCGGTTTAATTATGCTCCGGTCCGTCTCCGGGCTCCATACACTTGGCTGGATCGTTATTACACGACCACTTACGCCTCCAATCTTTAGGATTTCAATGAAAGCCTTTATATTGAAAAAAAAACCTTTAAATAACAAAATCACTTTTCATTTTTAAAAGTATCACCAGCCTTTGAAATCATTCCGACTCTTTCATGTCCAAAATCATTTTTAAATTTCATTTCAAAATTTTCTGGGTATAATGAGAAGGTCTGGTCTAACAAGAATTTATAAGTTCGCAAGTGATTAAGAGTTCAACATAGGTATTATCGAAGCAGAAGAGCAATAGGGTATAGTTATCATTAAAGCAAAGGTATTCAAACGTCGGGTATCAATAAGCATAGGTATTATTCAAAACAAAAAGGGCACAAGAATCTAAGCATGGTTGTAGAAAGAAATCAGTTTAACAAAAGTTCACAAGTGGTTAGGGTTAAGTGCCAGGTATCTTTATTCATATCA
>PHNY01273331.1:483-12314 GCA_003724115.2 Anethum foeniculum | reverse complement strand
CATTCACTATAATTTTTTGAGAAAATATTAGTGTGCGAATAATAAAATTATTCTTAAATCGCTGCATTAGAGTAGATAGTATTGTTACATATGTAGTTTAGGGGTTATAGTTTTAAGGTTTCGGGTTTGGATTATTGTTGAGTTTCCAATTTATATTGTAATTGTTTTGAGTAATCCAACTATACGGATGTGAAAATTATCTAAAATAAAGAGTGTATAGAAAAAAGTAAATATTTAAATCTTAATTACATTTACAAAATCAAATTTAGGGGTTGAGATCCTAACCCTAGAATGTTCCTCTTATTCAGAATAAATATTGAACGATCCAACCATACGCAGGTTAAAATGGTTAAAAGAAAATGTTATATGCAAAATTTCTAACTCTTAGACCATGATTATTTTAACAAATAAGGTATAATTAAACTTAATCCTAAATTTCACCGGATACTCTTTTTGGTGGTGTTTATGGTAAAATCAACCAAAATGATGATTCCATTTTTATAAAATTTTGACTTATTAAAATAAATTGTAATATATCTAACATTTTGTAAGAAAATGATTAATTAGGTATAATATTATTTATCAAAATTATAGGGAATATTAATTTTCATAAATTTTGTAATAAATTATTTATCTCTAAAAAATTGCAACGTTTTATAAAATTTCAGTAATAACTTTATTTTAAGAAAGTTTTGTAAATGAAAGGTTTGATAATAAAAAATATTTAATAATATAAAATGTTGATATTACAGATAATCAAAATAAAATGAATCCAGCACACAAAATAAACACAAGTTTACGTACAGTGACGTGAGATCTGGAAGTAGGTGGCCGAGTAAAAATTAAAATATCTCTTAAATCCCAATTTAAAATCCCAACCGTTGATTTCATATCTTAATACTTATTAAATCTCTCTCTTTCACTCTCTCAAACCCTAACATCGCTCCAGCAGCCACTCTCTTCTCTTTCATCTGCGTATTTTCAACGTTATACTCTTCGTCTCTAATCTCATCCTCTCCCTCGGATCTTGCTACAATGGCCGCACCACAATACCGGTCGTCAAAGCCCCAATTCCGATCACCGGAGGTCTTCTCCGCTTCCTCAAAGGTCCGATTGTATTATTGCACGAGGAGTATCTGATTGTATTACTTCCCGAGGAGTTTTAGATTTTATTTTCTAGTCTCATATTAAATATGTTTGTTTGAATTATTAATGGTAATAGGTTGTACATGATTGTAGTTTTAATTTGTGATATTAAACATTTGATTTGGTTGATAATTGGGCCAATTTGTATTATTGGCCAGAAAATGCTAAGTTCAGTTTATTTTGATCCGAATCAATGCATTGTTGATGATATGATATTGTTCTTGTCAGTTTTGGATTTTAAAAGTAGTCTAGAAGCGAATTGGAATTTGCTGATTTGAGCTTGTTATGGTTCGTCGGAAACTGGGAAGGTAATCGGATTCTGGGAAGTTCAACGGAATATGGAAATTTTCCAGTTTCCGGCGAGATTTTTTTTTAAAATCTGATGTACATTAATTTGACCGAATGCCGTTGAATTTAGAATCGTATTTTTCAATCATATACGGTCAAATTTACTTTGTGGGCGGGTCTTTTAAATTTTCTAAGAAGATTTAGAGGGGTGTATTCAATTAATTGTTTTGGTGGGATTTTCAAATTTTTGGTGAAAAATCTAATTCGACTGCCTTCGGTTAAATTTGGGCGGTCGAATTTAAGCGGTTGTATTTAACCGGTAGAATTTAACAGGTCAAATTTAGTTTAAAAACAACCGACTTACTAAATATTACTCCTGTATATACAACCGGTCCCAAAACCGGTCGCATTTAGCTAAATATGACCAGAAACGGTTGTGTTAAGCTAAATGCGACCAGTTTTTGACCGGTCATATTTAGCTTTTTTTCTAGTAGTGATGTACCAAGATATTTCTGCTTCATGCTCAATCTCAAACTCTTTGTAGATTGAGCTTAATATGATGTGTAAATTCGGTAACTGGGTCACCTTTCAAAGAACGGCGGTAGAAAATACTTCGGCCCCACTTTCTTGATGTTTTTGCATGTTGAGTGGAGTTGAGGTAATAGCATTCACTTGCTCGTATGAGGGGGCATATGCTATGTACATAAAAAATTTTATATGCATCTTTCATTATCGACCCCTGACTACTAGTATGGAATATGATGTTTTTGTGAACACAATAAGTAAGAATAAGTACGTGGCAACCATTGAATTTCCAAAGGTTGAGAACTAATACTCAAACTTAGAATTCAGTCCTAAATCCTATTCTCAAAGCTTCCAAGAATAGCTAAAATATCAAATTGATTATCAATATTGTCTACCTCGAAAGATTACAAGATACGAGTATTTATACACTAGATAAATAATCTATACTTATAAGAATCTAAAATGAATTCAACATGAACTACGTTTTAAGCTAATATTTGAACCCAAGTAGGAAACTGGTCAAAGCCCTGGTTGAGTTTGAAATGAAAAATTCTAAGTTCTTGAAATAAGAGAAATCTTTTCAAGTGAAGGTAAAACTCTTACCAACCAAATATCTACTTTATACATAAGCCGATAAATAGTTTGACTTATTATGAATAAACTAAACAACTTGACTTGTTAAAGAAAAATCCTAGATGAGTATTGTTGAATGCAAGACTAGATGGATATATGGAAAAAATCGGCAATTCTTTAAAAATGAGTGTAGTGCAAAAAACAAACTGTGAAACCATACTACTAAGTGAAGGCCACTTAGATTTTTCTACTATATAAACATAAACAACCCTGCAGTAAACACCCCTCAAGTCCGTGCTCAACACAACTCAAGAAATGTGATATCATTTAGAATGTTTTTTTATATGTTTATCTTCATCACGTACAATATCCAATTCAACTCCATCTTTTTTGGACTACTTTGTCTTGTGTATACTCCATTGGACCAAAACAATTATTCTCTTGCCCTTTGACTTCAACTGATTCTAGAAGGTTTTTTTTAAGTTATGAGATTCCTCTTAAAAGTTTAAATGTATATGGATGCAAGTTTTTAAGCTTTATGTTTCAAACTTTAAAAAAAATTTAGTCATCATAATCTTTATAATCAAAAAGCTTTTCCATCTGTCTCAACAATTCTTATATATTTTGTATTTAGTATGCCATCACGAACTACAAAGATTTATCCATTCATTTCTTTTTTTGCTAAAAGAGGTTTATCAGTTTTTATTTTTTAAAGATTTGAAAATATTTTCTAAAAAAAATTACGGGTTAAAACCTATACTAGTTAAGGAAGTTTATTTCTTTTTAGTGTTCTCAAGAAGAGACTAAAGTGGCTAAAATGACTACCTTTATTTAAAAAATTATAGTCTAAATGATCTAATTTCCCAAATCATTTGGTCAGATATATATTCCAAACTAAATAAAAAACAATCAAATACAATAGAATTTGGTAAACTCAAAAGTCACCAAAACGATAGCACTTGTAGTTTCTCAAATTTTGAATCTTGGGTGCAAAATTTTATTTCAAAATAATACAATAAGCATATGACATACTACACATAAAATTAGTCACACCTTGCCAATAATACCAAACTTAATTGAGTGATTACATAAAATTATAAAGGCTCTTATTTTTACAGCTCTATGGAGTAGAAAGTTACTCACTAAAAAAGGGTTTTATAGATTATTAGGTCATAATATAAAGAGCTGCAAAATTTTTAACATATTTGCAAAAGTTATTTTACGATGTTAATTCACACCCACGAAAAAAGGGTTTTATAGGTCATAATATAAAGTGTTGCAACATTTTTAACGTATTTGCAAAAGTTATTTTATAATGTCAATTCACATAAATATGTAAATTGATGCGCCCATCTATATATTCTTAGTGGACATAGTATATATGATCTTAGTGCACATAATTGTCATTGAAAAATATTAAGATGTAACCAGCTATAATTAAATAAAAAGACACCAATACAAACAATGCATACACATCTAGTATTATTTCGGGTTGGATAACCCAATTCATTGGCTTAACAGGATCAACATGATGGAAAACTTTTAAGTACATAAAGTTTGTAAGATTATTTAAGCTTCTACCATGATTGACCCCATTAAGACTATGAAAGGGGTTAGTAATCCCTAAATTAGCTATGAGTAATGGAACTTTTGGTTTGGTAGGGATTGTGGAAAGAGACTGTGGTGGAATGAGGCCTAGGAAACAATCCATGTTATAAAGGCACAACCAGGGGGAGGTAACAAGAAAATATGCCACACTTTGTGTGGAATGTTATAGAAACGTTATAGAAACTCCTAGAATGTGCAATGATAGCTAGGAGGTTATATATAAAAACTTGTAGAATGTTTAGTGATAGCACCAAAGTTATATATAATCATTAAAAATGTATCAGTGTTTCAAGTTCGTTTTATTTATTGACATTTTTTATTTTAAAAGTAAATATGTAGAAGTCAATTTGTTTTGCACAAGTTACACCTTTTGAGAAAAGGAGAATCCAAAATTCCTAAAATGAAGACGAGGGGCACAATTTACCTCTCTAATCCATCTTAGAGTTAAATGACATTTTATATTTTAGTGATAATAATCTAACCTTAAAAATCTATAAATAATAAGGGAACTTTGATGGTGAAAAAATTAATTTTTAGCTCATTCTGTAATCTTTTCTTTAATCTTTAATTATGCACGTTCTTAATTTTACACCTCCATCAAGTAGAAATTTACTAAGTAAAAATTGTTATAGAATAAAATTAGTATTTTCGAATTAGGGTTAAAGAGCTTCGAGCTTTTATGACTGGTCTTGTGTTTCATGACTCAATACTGCCTTCACAAGATGCCTCCGTACCTTGCGCTATGTTAAGGATCAAGTCAAAAAATGTAGTACTAGGGATTCTTCCGTCGATCGTCTTGATCTCTTCTCCTATCTTCATAATCCCTTCTTCCATTATTTTNTCACCATCTTTGGTAAACCTCCCGAGCTTTCCCCTTCGGATCAAGAACTCAATTTCATCCTTAAGTTGTCTACAATCATCAGTATCATGTCCCACATCCTTATGGAATCGACAATACTTCCTTTTATCAAGTTTTGCGGGATCATCTCTTAGTGGCTTCGGCCATCTTACCTCTTTATCTTATTCTATATCCATCAGGATTTGACTTCTAGGGGCATTCAACCTTGTGTACTCCGTAAATCTCTGCCCTGGAGTGTTCTTTTTAGGTGGGGATTCAGAGTCATTCGTGGTTCGAGGATATTTGTCCTTTCCATCAAACTCTTGGTTTCCATTCCTTTTCTTGATATTTTTATCTCCTTCTGGATGACTAGGCTGCTTCTTCATGGCCTCCTCAGCCTGTATATATTTTTCAGCCCTTTCTTGCAGTTGTAGC
This sequence comes from Anethum foeniculum, assembly GCA_003724115.2. Classification (NCBI taxonomy): domain Eukaryota; kingdom Viridiplantae; phylum Streptophyta; class Magnoliopsida; order Apiales; family Apiaceae; genus Anethum; species Anethum foeniculum. The sequence continues at coordinate 6,901 of PHNY01273331.1, read as the reverse complement.
ATACTTTCAGGGGCTCGTTTTGCTAATGACATCTTAAAGTGCTCGTTTCTTGTTCCTTGCTGTAGGGCTATCATAGCTACCTTATCATCAAGGTCCGGGACTTTCAAGGCTTCTTTTGTGAACCGGTTCAGATATTCCCTCAGGGGTTCTCTTACTCCTTGCTCAATGCTCATCAGCGAGGCAGAGCTTTTTTCATGTACTCGCCCGCTAATGAATTATTTTATGAATGCTTGGCTAAGGTCCCTAAAACTCCCAATGGAATTAGGAGGCAAGCGACTGTACCACCTTTGAGCCATGCCCCCTAGAGTTTGGGGAAATGCCCTACACTTAATAGCATCATTGACAGGTTGCAACAATAGAGCATTAGAAAACGTCCTCACATGATTTGCTGGGTCTCCAGTTCCAGCATAAGCCTTAATGGTGGGCATCTTAAACTTCCTTGAGACGCGAGCATTCATAATCTCATCTGTGAATAGAGGTGTTGGATCATCCGGATCTCCCAAAGGCAGAAGGTCATTGGGGTCTGTCCTCAAATTCTTCACCCTTCTCCTTCGTGGAGGATCATCCAGATCTATTATAGGGGGTACATCCCTTCCGTGGCCTGAACTTTGGGTCCTTCCTGTGCTCCTCGACTTTCCTTTTTCCAAATCACGCTTGAGTTTCTGAATCTCCGCTTCATAAGCTCTGATCCTTTCTGCTATTTCCTGAGGAATCGTCCTTTGTTGTCCCTGGGACTAAGTATACGTCCTTCCTTGAACTTTGGATCTTGGACGCCTTCTTCTTGGAGCCATGTCTTCTTCAGAAGATGGATCAGTTCCATCTTCGGTGTACGGACCTGAGTATTCTCGTCCTTCAAGGATTGGGCATAGACCTTGAATATAAGGAGCAGATGGCCATCTTCCTTGTTGCATGAGTCTGCTTCCCCCTACATCGGGGTACAGGGGCATACCATAAGTAGGGTTGATGCCTGCCCGTGATGAATGAACAGTGGTGGAGGTCTCAAATCCAAAAGGCTGAGTACCCAATAGAGCAGTCACCATATGTAGTAAGGGATTTGTCCCTTGTGGATTTTGAGATTGGGGATTCGTCCCAGGAACTTGAGTGACCGGGTTCTCTATAACAATAGGTATTTCAGCATGAGTTATCGAGGGGACCTCGGTGGAGGAAGTGTCCACGTTGGATCGAGCGTTAGTACTGCTTCATGTTCTCGTCATAGTTAATGTTGCGTTACCACAGACGGTGCCAAATCTTATGGAATAAAATTAGTATTTTCGAATTAGGATTAAAGAGTTTCGAGCTTTTATGACTGGTCTCGTGTTTCGTGACTCAATACTTCCTTCACAAGATGCCTACGTACCTTGCGCTATGCTAAGGATCAAGTCAAAAAACGTAATTCTGAGTTGAGGGGTCAGGCCCCTTTTATAGGTGATGGATCCATGAGTTGGATTAGTCTTTGGAGACTTGGTGAGCAAGTCGTTATATTTGATTAGACTTGGGAGTTTTATAACATGAGAAAACAGTCTCCTTACCAAGTGCGGTTCCTTGATGGCTATCTTCTAGGAATCATAGCTTTGATAGAATACCTTTGACAAGTTGTTAAGTCAGCTGACATATTGACTACGAATTTTGGTTAATAATATAGCCCACTGGGCTTGCATACCTTAACCGGGCTTATGAACTAGAATAATTAACAAGATTACAGATCCAGTTGATCCTATAGTGTGGACAGCATCAACTATATTATATATTTCCTTTCCGTTTACAACCTTAGGTACGTTGAATTAGCCCACTAGGCCCAATTCTTGTGCTTTTGGGCTTCGAGCCATTATTATTTATCAGACATAATTAATGTACCATTAATTATGTCCCTAGGGTTATAATTTTTCCCTATCATTTGGCCCCAACTTCTGGGAAATTTTTATAAAGATTTCGTAGAAGTTAAGTTGGGTGCCCTTCTTTAGGTATCATTTTAATCGTAAGGTGTGGAGCTACCTACAAACTTACATTGATTTTGCCTTACTCGAGGTATTATATTTGTTATGGAAATTTTGGCAATTTTCCATATTTTATGGGAATTTTGTTGTACTCACAGGTACTTTTTTCAATTTTAGAGATTTTTCTACATTTTTCAGAAATTTTCCTGATTTTTTTCCTATTTTTCAGGAATTTTTCTGAATTTTCCCTATTTTTCGGGAATTTTTTTGAATTTTTCCCAATTTTTCGGGAATTTTTGTGAATTTTTGGTCAAAATCGACCAGGATCCACTTTTCTCGTTTGACCAGAACTTTTGTTCATTCTGCAGCCCTGGTCGAAAGGAATTCGACCAGGATACTTGGAATTTTTCGACGAGGATTCTTGTCGAAAATAAGCCTATTTCGTCGTCCTGGTCGTGTGAAATTCGACCAGGATGCCAGGACTACTTCGACGAGGATTCTCATCGAATATTTGTCCATTTTGTCATCCTGGTCGTATGAAATTCGACCAGGATACCTGGACTTTTTGGACAAGGATTCTCGTCAAATTTTTGTCTATTTTTCGTCCAGGATACCCGAGCACGGTTCGCCATAACATCGCCCATACACACACTGCTAGCATTAAAGAAGGGTTAACGTCTTAACCCATAGCCCTAAACCCATTGATGAGTCGTGCACATAGCCCTTTGCGATGAGTCGTGCTTTGTGTTTTTTAAGTTCACCATTTTGATCTGTTTTTAACTTAAAGACCCAATTCAAATCAATGGTCTTGTGTCCCTTTAGTAAAGTCGTGAGCTCCCAGGCGTGAATTTTCAATGGAGTCTATTTCTTTGTCCATTGTTTCCTTCCACACGGCCTCCTTTACTGCTTGCTCAAAGCACACTGGTTTGTCAATACCCATCAGGAGCAATTCTTCTTCTGCCAATTCGATCTCAGCAGAATTCTCGTAAATGTCATCAAGACATCTGAAATGACGTGGTTGCGTACCGTCATCATAAGAGTCCCGTGGAATGATAGTGCCTTCGACATTGCCTTAAGAGCTGCTCTGAATTGAAGTATGTGGTGTGTACAATGATCCAATCGGGTCCTTTTGAGAAAATTCAGGCTCACACGAGTTGTCAAAGCAATCTTGTTCATGTGATTCCAAGATAAATTGATCTGCTCCAGGTGTGTTTATATTGCTTGGGGTCTATCATGGCCATGCTTTGTCTTCGTTGAAAACTACATCACTACTGATGTGAATGCTGCAAGTAAGTGGATCAAATAATCTATAGGCTTTAGTACCTGGTTCCCGGCCGGAATGTACCATAAGTTTGCTTTTATCGTCCAATTTTGTTGTGTGAACCACAGGGACTTTCATGTAGGCTCTGCAAACAAAAACCTTCAAGGATGTAACACTTGGTTTTCTTTCAAACCAGACTTCATGTGGTGTGATAGAAGACAGAGATCGAGTAGGTAGTTGATTCAGCACAAAGAAGAAGTGCCTAACAGCCTCTCCCCAGTACATTGTAGGCACTTGTCTTTCTTTCAAAATGCTCCTGGCCATGGCTACAACCGTTCGATTACGGCCTTCTACAACACCATTTTGTTGAGGTGTGTAGGGCACTGTATAGTGTCTCAAGATTCCTTGATCTTCACAAAATGCTTCAAATTCTTTGGAACAAAATTCCCATCCACGGTATAATCTCAAAACCTGTATACTCAGTTTCGCACCATTCTCAACCAACAACATGAATTTTTTAAAATTACTCAATGCGTTAGACTTTGTTTTAAGCATATACACCCACATGATACATGTACAATAATCAACTACGAGAATAAAATACTGATTACCAGCCGGGGTAGATGGTGTTATTGGTCCACATGGACTAATTCTAAAGCATGCTTAGCAACAAAGCTCGTTCGAGAGGGAAAAGTCTTACGTGTTTGTTTCGACATGAGACATCCGCTGCAATTTTCTTTTCGCTGGATGAGAGAAGGTAAACCATGTGCCATCTGATTCTTAGACATCACCTGTATTGCCTTGAAGTTTACGCGTACGAGGCGTCGATGCCACAGCCACGCTGTCTCTTCATCCTGTGTTAAAAGACACTGGCATTGTGCTTCTTTGATTTTGATCTTTTAAAGTCGATTTCCGAATCTCTTCACCTGCATAAGGAGTCTCCCACAACTATCATATATCCACATATTTTCCACAATTCAACACGACCCTGTGACCTTCCGATAGTTGACACAAACTAATAAAATTGCTTCGTAATGTTGGTATGTAATATACTCCATGTAAATCCCTTGTTTCACCATTTTTGTACAGAATTTTGATGGATCTTTTCCCTTCGATTCTGACTAATGACCCCTCTCCAAACTTTACTTCTCCCTCGATTGTTCTGTCCAGTTTCTCAAACTTTTCCCAGAACCCCATCATGTGGTTGCTAGCCCCATTGTCAAGGTACCACGTATTCTCTTCTACCTCTCTTCTAGTCTTTGAATTCGCGTTCTCAGTTAACATAATCACCTCATCTGCAATCTTTTCACACACTACCATTAGTAATGCAGGTTCGTCATCAGTCAGCTGTGTCAAATTCACTTCACTCTTCAGTGGTCTGGTTTTCTTTGGTTTCCGACATTCCATCGCAAAGTGACCATAAATCCTACAATTAAAACACTTGACCTGATTCCTGTCGCGGACAATACGACTGTCCTTCACACGATAGTCACTACTACCCGGAGACAAATTCTTGTCATTCCTTTTTAACCAATCTTTTGTTGTTAAAAGGAGCTTGCTATCTTTATTCTCCTTCTTATGCTATTCTTCCTAAGCAGCAGTAGCTGTTGCACTTCACTAGTCTCTTTCCGTCCTTGTGGACACTCCTCATGAGCTTTCAACGAGCCTGTGACTTCCGCTACCGACATGGTCTCCAAATTTCCTAGTACATTTTCCATACTGAAATTATATTAGACACTAAGCGCATTCATACAATATGTCATACAATATGATCAATCACTATGTCATTTTTAGTCACGATAATAACTGTCATTTTTATCTCCAAATGGAATAATTTGCCAAGCAAACCTGATTATTCCACATATTAAAATCAGAATTTTCCTTCAAGCATGTTTTTTCTCGGTCATACAACTACATATGGCACCACTGGCTCCAGTCACTCGCATTCTTTGTCAACAACAGTGTCCATATATATATATATATATATTTCTCCACCACTTTCGCTAGCATCTACCAGTTCAAACAAATCTGGATCACATTTCAGAAGCTTCCATTGTCGGGGTTTTCTATTAAGACATATAATCCTCTAATTTTTGTATACTTGAGGAAATCCTAGACTTTTTCTAGCGCCACTGTATATGAAAATTCATGGACGTCTTGGCGGTTAATAATCAATCTCTTTCCACCTGAATAACATGTCTTCTCGAGTACTCCATCATAGTGATATATTAAATTCACCAACTTTCCTGCCATCCTACAAAAATAAGCAGATATTGATTAAAACAAGGAGTACAAATATGCCGATAATTTAAAAATGAACAAGCATTAAATGATATAAGCTGATAATATAACAGAGGTACGATGCAAATAAACGAGTATAGCAACAAGTTTAATATAATAATAACAACAGGTATAAGCATACAAAATGAAAAAGAAAAACAAATAATAGCCTAAATGCAATAAAAGTTACACAAGAACAAAGCAACATAGTTTGATTAGCTAGGAAAGATGGTTAATTAATTATAGATCATCATAGTAGTTTTTAATAGATCGTCACCAACTAAAATAATATCCTAAATTACATACTACATAGGAGTTTTTTTTTACTCAAGTTGGTAAAACAGGGACTTGTCTTTTACAGATATTATCCATGAACCAACACTACAAGGAAAATCGAATCACACGACGCGCTTTCACCGTTGTCTGATACCCTCAAATTCCGTTGAGTATGGAGATGTCGTCTGACACGCGCATCAGACAACGCTTTGAATCTGTTATCTGAGGCTTTGAAGACAACGAAAATTGTAAATAAAACGTTGTAACACACCCAGAAACAATAACATTTTGTCTAAAACCCGTTGTCAAAGGTAGTATCAGTCAAGTGTTTCGTGAACCGCNNNACTTGTCTCATAATGTCGCAATTAAAATGACTTTAAGATGAAACATACAACACCTTGAAATATATTGTCATTGTTGTGTATGTTGACAGACAACATTTTCCAGTCTTAAGTATTGTCGTGGAAATGTTATACAGACAACTGTTTGGTCGAAAACAAGCAAGCGCACGTGATCAACTTGAAGTATACGAATAAGTAAGATTCATTCCCACAGAGAGCCGGTTTTTAGTTATTTAGGCACTTATGCAACAATGCATGATCTTTATTCACTACTAAGACAAGTATCAAATTGGTGGGTTGTTTTCTAATTCTTACTACTAACAATA
>PHNY01273319.1:9913-21940 GCA_003724115.2 Anethum foeniculum | reverse complement strand
ATGAGAAGATTAAAATACTATACAAAGTGTAGAGAACGAAGAATTATCCATATGTTGTTGACGTTGAAATCTCCAAGCATAAAGTCCTTCTTCTCCTCTTCTTCGCTTCTCCTCTTAGTGGTTATCGATACGTATATTCTATGTCTAATAATATAAACCTAATATAAAGAGTCTTTTTATTTTTGTTACTACGAAAAACAAGTATTTCCAAGTTTGAAAAGATTTCCCAAAGTCAAAATTCGTAGTTGACTTTTCTCTGCTGTTCCTGGACTGCTCCAATTAGATTTTGACATCTGGACCATTCTCTAATTAAAGAGAATCTCGTTATCTTCACGTGGGCTGTTGAATCGCCAAAATCCAATATGCAGAACTCAAGATACGCCCTAAATACTGATTCTCGTATGGGTAGCCCAACTAATCCGAATTTCCTTTTAATTTAGCTCAAATCCTTTCCAATTTAGATTTCCTTGCTTCCTACAATTAAATATTAAAATCTAATTAATAAAGGTCCAATTAAATGCAAAATATAATCAATATGGGAATGAAAATCATCTAAAATATACATAAATAGAGTGTTGTTCGGCTAGAAATTTTCTTAAACTGAAAACTAGAAATAAAGCCCAATCCATAACATTATAACCCGGCCCAATATTAAACACCACTTCAAATTAAAAAAAGACCCATTAACGTGTAACCGTACATACACATTTCCCCATAACCTTCTTCAACCACCACTCCAAACTGCTGTAAAACTACATCAAATCACCATTGAAATTTCTCTATAAGTTTTTTAAATCACTAGTTCAAGCTCAGTTATGCAGAGATTTAGCTGAAAAATCATTTTTCAATCATCAATTCGTGAATATTTGAAGAAAACGACCAATCCAATAGTTGTTCAACAACACAGGAATCATCAAAGTTCAAATCGGTAGATTCTACTAATTTATCATCTCCTATAATGCGTGCTTTTTCGATTTAAACATATATTACGAACTGCATGTTACTCTTTTGATGATTGACATAATATTTTAGGGATTTCAGTTTTAGTTGCTCAAATCTGGTAATATCACTTATTATTTCTTTTTATTCAGGTGCTACAGACATTTAGTATAAATCAACCTCAAAAAATGGTGAGCACTAGACCAGGTGCGTTGAATTATTATTTAAGATGTTTTTTAAGTGATTGTACAACTGTACTCTTTCTACTTTAAAATGATTTAAAATTTTTTTTAAGTGATTTGATTCAATAATTTCTCTGTTTTTAGATGTATTATGTTCAATTAATTCTCGTAAGCTGAAATGTCCACTTATGTGGTGATTCCACTTAGTTATTATTGCTATGTTATGGTTTGTTGATGTTTCATTATTGCTCTGTTATGGTGATTAAAGTACCGGTGGTTGTTAAGCAGTCTGGAAAATATTTGCTCTGTTATAAATGTGTGTACAAGAGTAACTCATTTTAGTTCATGATTGATATGTTATGTTTTGTATACTGTTGTCGTCGTTTATAACACCTTTAACTTTGATGTTTACCCAAAATTATAAGTTGCTGACTGTTTTGTATACTATGTGTATACTGTTAATCAAAATTTATCAGTGATTTTATTTTACTTTCACAGTATTAAGTACTTTGTACATGTGGTGATCAAATTACTTATGGTTGTTTAGCAGGCTGCAAAAGCATTCACTCTAATATAAATGTGTGTAGTTTACTGTATTCATGTATATTACTGTTAACTTTAATGGTTACCCAAAACTACAAGTACCTGGTTGTTCGCGTGGGTGCAAAGTATTAAACACTAATATAAATGTGTGTACTAGGGGGGCAAATCATTGATCATATCATATTATAGGGGGGCAAATCATTGATCATATCTCACATTCTTTTGATTTATTGGTGTTCCATGATTGTTATGTTACGTGTTACGATGATTAAACTACTGGTTTTTATTAACTAGTCATGAAAGCATTCACTCTGTTCTAAATGTGTGTACTAGAGTCAATCATTTTAATTTCTGTTTGTTTTGTATACTGTAGTCGTCGTGTATATTACTTTTCAGTTCGATGATTACACAAAATTATAAGTTGTTGATTGTTTAGGAGGGTCAACATATTCAAGTATAAAATAAACATGTATAGTAGGGGGCAATTTATTAATTAACTTCCTATTTCCAATTATTCGTATTTGTTCACCTGAATCACATAATGTATATATGGTGATTAAGTTAGGGCTGGTTGTTTAGCAGGCTGCAAATAATTTCACTGTACTATAACTATGTGTAGTTTACTGTATTCGTGTATGTTATTCGTGAAAATAACTTTTACTTCTTATTTGTGTACCTTTTAGCTAATAAATTACGCCGCTATGTTGATCTACCACAAACTACTCCCACACATCCAATTGTCCTTGACGATGATAGTGATGATCAGTATCAGATGGAACCAAATTCACAAAATGAATTAGTCCAACTGTCTCAACAAGGTGATTTTTATTCCTTCTTTTGGAAAATAATTAACAAGCATATCTCAACTATGTATTTAATGTATAATTTCTATTTCGCAAGAAATGCTTTACAAAATAGACAACAAACTAGTCCAGTGGACATCAGGGTAAACAGAGTACAGCCTCCAAATAAGGTTCTTCAGTAAAACAAAACATATATCTTAACTACTATTTCTTTTCTTGCTGATCACTAAAAAAATGCAGATTACATTATTCATATGATACCTAAATTTTATGTTTGTAGGGATTTGATTCTGATGATGATTTTGTTGAAACACAACCACCATCTTCTGTCCAAACAGTAATAAAAAAGCTCAGAAGAACTACAGATTCGGAAAAAATAAGAATCATAATTCAAAGTGGAAACAGATACAAGATGAGTGCAAAAAGGCCAATACCAAGTGACAAGGTAATATTACAAATTACACATTGCTTACCTTATGGAAAAAAAAATGGAATGACCATTTTTTGAAACAGAGTACTTCTGACCAAAATGGAGAAGCTGAAGCACAACAAGAACACAAAGAAGATGATACAAATTTCTTTCATAAGGTAAAATCACTTCATTCAGTTCCTTAACTATTTATAGAAATTATTTCAGTATTGCAAATTAGACTATATATGTACTAGGTATTTTTATTATCAACTAATTGTGTACTACAATCACCAATTATATGCGTAATTTTAATTTTCAGGCCAAAACTCAGAAGCATGAATTCTCTGACAAAGTGATAAAAGAGAAAGAAAAACAGTCAAAAAGGGATGCAGGATGCACTCGAAAAAGGAAAAATAAGCAAGAGGTACATAAAATTACTTATTTATTAATTTTCAATAACCTCTTTCAGTGATTTCAATAATTAAGTTCATGTCCATTATAACTTTCAGGAAACAAGTCAAAAAACTGAAACTAAAGAACCAAAGCGAAAAAAACAAAATGCAGTCAAAAAATGCAAACAGCAGAATACAAAAAAAACCAACGAGGTGAACACATACAACTACCAAAATATATTAATATTATTCATAATAGTTTATTATATATTAATTGATTATTTCTATTATAAGAAATAAATATATTAATGCAATTCTATTTTCTTTTGTATGATAGGTACCCGGTGATCACAAAAAAGTAAGAAACAACTTTTCACTGAACAAGCCTCACAAAGTGAAAATAAGAAACTCACCAAACCTCTTCACTAAGATGATTGATAGTCTAACGCCAGCATAGCATCAATGGGTAAAAAATTCTGGATTTGAGAACGTTCTTGAATTCAAATTAGAGAAACTACCTGCAAAACTCGCTTATGCGGTTCTCAAAGCTTTTGACCATAAAACTATGTCACTGGAAATTTCAAGTGGAAAAATAAACATCACTGAAGAAGATGTATTTGATGTGTTTGGTTTACCATATGGAGGGAAAACGATAAAAATTTCATCAACTAACTCGGAGAGAAATAGAATACTTGAATGGAAAGATCAATTTCAAGAAAAAGAACAAGATACTGTCACAACAGCAATGCTGGTTGAAAAAATTAAGGGAGGCCAGGTTGACGAAATGTTCAAGCTCAATTTCTTAATGATCATGTCCAATGTCCTCATAGGAACACCAACACACTCATATGTGGACCGCCAACTTGTTAAATTTGATGATGAATTGGATCGATGTGTTGATTACAACTGGGCTCAATTCCTATTGAACTATTTGGTGTCTGCAAAGGAAAGATGGAATCAGACAAGCTCATTATTCTTTCGTGGGTCCCTAATTTTCCTCACTGTAAGTATTTACACATATTACGTACTTACTGCAAATCACCAACACAATAATATTCTATAAATTACTTAAAAATATTAATACCATTTTACAGCTGTTCTATGTTGATCGTGTAAGACACAAAAAGCAAAAGCTTATTGAAAGAAGGTTTCCTACTTTCAAAGGATGGACACAGGAGAAACTAAAAATGAGGCAGAAACTTGAGGTGCAGTCTAGAGAATTTGGAACTGGTAACATTTTAAAGGCATTACGGGAAGCTTTGTCTCAAGATACACAATATACCAGTACTCAATCATCCCAGAAGGTATGCATATATAATTAGTAAAACATGAACTGCTACAAAAATTTGTAACTTGTAACTTATAAAATTTATGCATCCTCAGCAAACCAATGGATTTGCAAATGAAGAAATTCCAAGTCAAAAAGATGATATGGAGACTACAACAAAAGAGGTTCATTATAAGAAACTTAACAAAATCACTACTTTTTATCAAATGCAAATAGTTGACTTACAATTTTATTGCTTCTACAGAAATATGATGGAACTGGCTATGAAGAAGAACTCAATGAAGAAAATGCTACACAAGATGAAACACAACAGGTATATTTCAATCACCAATTACATGATAATCATATATTAAATTATACTCCATATTATACTCGATATAATATTGTAAATTTTTACAGGATTGGCTAGACATATTACGCGGAAAAGCGACTGATCTATTGAATTCAAAGTTCCAGTTTGATATGGACATGAACGAGGCAAAACAATTACATCCACAAAATGATGAGATTTTTGCAATCGAGTTGATGGTGAATGATGTATTTCAAAGACAAAGCCAAAATGAACCTAATGCACAAAATCAAAAGGTACGAGACCCAATATTTCAACAAGCCTCTGCTGAAAGAGAAAGGGAAGATAAAGAACCTGATGAACCTAATGAGTCAATTTTTGAAGAAAATGAACAATCGACACCACCAATTGTTCCAGAACAAGAAGTCAAATATGATGATTTTGATCTGAGACCTGAAGATGAAGAATATATTGCAATCATTGAATATCTGTACTCTAAACAAGGCATCGAGGATATGAAGAACGCTTTTCCTTTTGAAAAAAATATTCTGATATAATTCCATCATTCTCCCTTGGAATTGAGGATGACATAATCACTCAAGTATGCGAGGATATAAACAGCGAAGAACATTGTGATCGCCAATCTGGCAAGCAAGAGGAAGAAGATTTCATAACTCCTAAGCCTCAGCTACGACAAAAAAGCCAGAGAAATATAAGGCCAGCAACATCAATGAAATCACCATATATTGACAGAGTGATTGATGTCAATGCGAAATACACAAATCAGGATGTCGGGTTATGGCGATGGACAAGACAAACTGATAAGAATCCACTGTAAGTTCTTCTAACCAAATTTGACATATCTGCATTTAAAATCACTCATTAATTTGCAAAAAATGCCCAAATAATATTAACAATGAATTTACAGAGAATATGTCTTTGTTTGGAAAGATGTAAAATGCATAAGGGAACATATCAGTACTCTCCAGTGTGATAAAACTGTGTATTATTTTGTAATTGACACATGGTCATGCATACTGAACGACAAAGAGAATTACAAATCAGAAGAATCTTCCATGCGACTGTTTTGTAACATTTGTGATATGGTAAATATATAAACATTTCATTTTTCTAATTTACTATTTAGTAAAATGAAATCAAATCCTAATTTCTATACTGTTGTCAAATATAGTTTGGACCATTGGACGTGAAGAAGAAACCAAGTCAAACATATACAACATTTGTTGAGCTGATGGAAAACACATTCAGACTTAACAAAACAAAAAAACTGGGAACAGTAGATATGGTAAAACATTTTGTATTCACTAAATAGGGTCTTTAACACTTAAATATAGAATTACAATCATTTATTCTTATGCTTGCAGGTTTTTTTCCCCATACATGCATATGGCCACTACTACTTGATTTGCTACAATCTAAGGACACCGGCATTTGATGTGATTGATAATATAAAAAGAGATGCAGAACCTGATCAAACAAACGGAAAAGTAATTATGCTCCTGGTAAGAATCTACTAGACTCTAACACATATTCTTCAAACATACTCTACGTATAATAAAAAATACATATAATATTAATACACTGAACTACACACTCAAATAGTCACCATTTACTAATTTTTTTTGAAACTTTTTTTAGCATAATCACTTTACCAAGTATTTGAAAGAGAGCAATCTTCACAACTTGGCAACATTGATTCGCAAACTAAAGCCTGCTTACCTCACAATGCCATGGCAAACTGAAAACAACACTAACGACTGTAGAATCTTCCTCAAACGACATATGGAGACATACAAAGGTGATCCCAAAACATGGGTAACAAACTTTGAGAAAGAAGGGGTAAGAACAAATGTTACGATATAATTTAAATCCTATTTGCCCTTTTCACAAACATTATTTATTTATTTATTTTTAAATGAAGATTGAACAGCACAGGCAAATCAAGAAGCTGAGAGTGAAATACAATAATGATATATTGTCATCACCACTGAACGAAAAAACAAATGAAATCATCAATGAAGCAAAAGTTTTGTATACAAAGGAAACTCAAAAAAGATTGTTCAACATGGTGATTGCAGCATCTGGGAAAAACTCCACTACAACTACAGCTGAGATCAAAAGGCACAAGATTGAGACATTGGCTACTCCAAATTTTTAGCATGTTTACATGATAACATTGTGGGATAAAAACATAACAATTTAAAAGTACTGAGACAGTTAAAAGTCGGAGTTGTATTGAATATTATTTCTCCATTAAATGTAATGAATTACTTATGAATTATTAGTTTCTTTTCACTGTTTGAGATTTTATAATGTACTCTTTCTTTAGCTCTCTCCCCATGTCTTAATTTTAGAATGTATGTATGTAATTGTATCAGTGCTTATGTAAGAGTTAAGTTGGTTAATTCAATTTTACTTATTAGGTATTTTGCATATTGGAGAGCTGTTCTGATGCATTGTTTTACAGTTTCAAAATCAACAAATTTTAAAAATAATCACCATATTTAAAAAATAATCACCAAAACTTTTAACAAAAATCAACATTTACTTCTTTGCAAAAACAGCATACCACAGGCCACAACACACAAAAATTATTCTTTTAACAAAAAAAACCATAATTACACTAACTACAATAACAGAAAAACCAAATCACTGAAATCATATATGTAAAAAATAACAAAGAACAAGATTATCTGCAAATGTGATACTAGTAAAACCCCCTTTAAAATTCAAATAGCAGTACATGTATCAATAACAAGACAAAAAAGAAAACTATCATAGTTTTCAACTTAGACATTCTATTCTTTTAAACAGTAGTTCCACCATCTGCAGTAGTAGTTATAGCCTCTGCCATTGCCTTTTTAGGACACTTCCTCGAATCATGAGTGGTTGCTTGACATTTCTTATACCTCCGAATCCTCTTATTTGTTTGATTCAATGCCTTTTCTCTTTGACTGATAAATCTCTTGAATCCTGAACCTTTATTCTTAGACATGTTTGGTGCCTTAACTGTGATTTCTTTTGTCGGCTTCTGACCAACTACACTTGCCATGTACTCTGCCTTTGACAAAACACCTCCCCTACCATCAACATTATCCATATCACTGCTTAGTTTCTTTATTGTACCATGAATATGATTCAACTTATCAATATCCATACCAGCCTTGTTAACCATTTGACGAAAATCAAACCAGATATGACTAACTTTTGCCGAAACCTTTTGCATTTTAAGATAATCTTCAGAAACACTAGAAGATATTGATGAAGTTCCACTTTCCGCAATTTTCATCCAACGGTTTAAAACAAGACTCCGGGGAATTTTAGTAACTCCAATTTGCTTCAAACCGCAGAAAGCATGTCGGCATATAATGCCACACATGACAAGCTTATTGCAAGAGCACACAGCATGATCATAGCTGACACTTACCTGCAAAAATTAACCAAAAGGTAGTGGTATATATCACCAAAAGAAATATGGGTGAATGTGAAAATTTTATTAAAAAATTAACAATGATCACCAATAGAATACATTCTATCACCAGAATAGTATACTAAAATTACCTTAAATATTTTATCTTTTACTTTCACATCCATGATTTCAAAGCAAGTCACACCATCAATTTCTTCACTCATTTTCTTAATTTGCATACTCAAACAAGACGAAACAATCACTTCTTGAATTTTGTAAAAAATGGACCTGGTAAATAAATCAGCTGCATCATCTTCAATGAACCACTCAGAAACAGTAATTGGAAGGCTTGAATTAGACTCATGGTTCAATCTACGAGTTTCATTCCGCTGCTTATCCATGGCACTTTGGAAACGTAACCAGAATTCACATAAAGTATCACCTTGTTTATGAAACTGACTAAAGAAAAAAATTTCACTCTCAGACCTCGAAGTAGTCCTCATTAATCCAAACATAGGTTCACTTCGAAAAAATGCAGGAACCCATGACTTCCTAAGATTAAACATTTTCCCTAACCACTTGTTGCCATCAAGTTTAAACTCTTTCATAATTGATAACCATCCTTCTTCAAACTCAGCGGGCTCAATAATTGAAGACCAAATAAATTCCTTCATCTTCTCCATAAAATCCGTTTCCTTGCACAAACGGTTGCCGAGCTAAAAAATAAATTACAATGACTATAAATCAAATTTTGAAATCACTTTAACATTTAAATGATACAACAATCACAAACAACACAATACAACCTCATAAATCAGACAATGAGCGTAACAAAAATCTTAAAGCCAACAAAAATACATGATACTAAAATTTTTACCTTAATAGGGAATTTCTGCATAATATGCCACATGCATAAACGATGTTTAGTAGCAGAATATTCATCAGTTGCTTTAAAAACATCTGATATAGCAACTTTCATTGCAGGACATTGGTCAGTAACCAAAAGAACAGGATTCCGGCCCATTGACTTCAAAAAATGTTCAAACGCCCACGTAAAATGACTAACATCTTCTTTAGCAAGAAGGCATGCAGCAAAGGTCACATATCGATCATGTTTGTCCACACCAGTAAATGGAGCAAATATCATGTTATATCTGTTAAAAAATCAAAAAATCAAGCAATATTCAAAATAATCACCAGAAAACATACATTTTAAAAATTTTAAAACAAAAATACATCTACCGATTTGTATCAAAGGTAGCATCAAATGAGACAGCATCTCCATACAATTCATAATTCCTTCTACCAGCAGCATCAGCCCAAAAAAGTTTCGTTAGGTGACCCTCATAATCAACGTCATAAGCATAATAAAAAGAATCACATGTCTCCTGTAGAACTTTAAACTTATCAATCAACATCTGCGCATCACGCTCGCCAACAAAACTCTTTAAATCTCTACTAAAATTTCGAAAGTCCGTAACCGTAGCACCAATATTGACATATCCACCAACCTATTCTTTCATCAGAGTATAAGACTTACTGGTACCAATATTCACTTTAGTAGTATCAACAACATGGTGTCGCATACTATTAGTCATTTCTTTATTTGCTTTCAAAAATTGAAGACCCTCTTCAGTGGCTAATGGATGATTGTGTTTTTCAACAAAAACAACTACTGAATACCTATCCTCACCAATAAACTTGAAAACACATTTTGCTCTGCATCCACACCTTCCCGAAACAGTCCTCCTGCGCTTAACAGATTTACAAGAACTTTCATCCGAATATCTTGGCAGATCATTAAAACCATCTTTACCACAAACCACATATTTCCGAAGCACTATTTTATCAGTATCATCTCTCGTTTCCGTAGTCAACCGAACATTAAACCCAGACAGCCTAGCATATTCCTTATAAAATGCAATACCTTTTTGCAAGCTATCAAAGCTCTGATTCAACTCTGGTTTTGAAATATCACCACTACATTTGGGAATGTAATACTTATGACCACCAAGTGTAACACTAAAGCTCGAAACAGAATTTTCACTCTCACATAAACTGTTACCATCATCTGAAACATAATCATCAATCAAACGACTAACACGAGACGAATCACCACAACTAGAACCTAAAAACATTATAAAAAATATTAAACACATTCTAACATTAAAATATTAAAAAATTTCAATAACACAATAACAAAATCATACTCTAATCAATAACTAATAAATACAGTGACCTAAACAATCACTAATCAAATGCAATGACAAAAAAAATAATACATTGATAGAAGCACAAACATTCACTAAAAAAAACTAGAAACATCAATAATTACAAACGAACTACATATAATTTATTTACTAATCCCATAATCACCAAAAACAATTTAATACACAGTAGAATAGAACTAAACATATCTAAATTATATAATAAAAGTCAATATTACGATATGAAATAGAAAACGGAGCTTATATCGTAAGCAATTACCTTGATTCAATGAAATTTTCAATAGATCCGAAGTAATCATGCTTAAAGTACCTACAGAATCAATCGAATATACAAAAAAGAATGATTAATCACGGAAAAATTGAAAAAAAACAAGATACGAGCATAATTACGTGAGAGATGGAGTTTGGTGATAATCATCAAAAACTGCAAAAAATTACGAATAGAGAGATGGAACGTATACCTGAATACGCGAATTGAGAGGGAAAGTAAGAGAGAGAAAAGTTAGAGAGAGAAAGAAAACAAAAAAGAGCAGTAAATTCAATTTATTATACCCATATCTATGTCTTTAAATTTTTATAATAAATGTTATAATCCAACGGTCCACACGCATCTTCTGATAAATAAAATGGAAGGCTGTGATCTTATTCTAGTTTTCACAATAAAATTATTTCTATTTGAACAAAAGCCTACATAAATATATACTCTATCAAACACTTTAATTACGACATTGATTAAAATATAAATCCACATGCTATTGTATTGGAATGAGTTTGAAATGAGTTCCCAGAGCCACTAAAGAATTTGGAGGGTCCTTTGGAGTACTCTAAATTTTAGTCCGGAGCCAGAGCTTATTGCACAATCTAAGATTAATGGTGTGTCTTGGCATTGATGTTACCGATAGTTACAGTAATTTTTTTTGGCTGAAAACAGCTAAAAACTTGTTTGGTAAAATTTAAAAACTGTTTTTCTAAAAGAAAAAAAAACTGGTATTAGAGAAAACAAGTCTCCCATGCTTTTGAAACAAACTGCTTTTCAGCTTTTGCAGGAAGCAGTTGCTGATTTCACCATCAAACTCACCAATAACATTATTTTTTAAAAAAAATTTACATCAAAACACATGCATATCAAAAATATTACCAAACAATTATCTAATTTTTGCAACAACACTTTTTTCACTAGCACTTTTTCTAATAGCATAGCAATTTTTAACCGTACTGCCAAACAAAGCCTAAAACAAGCACAAGTAATACAATTTGTGTTCGGCGTGTTTAAATTAAACAACTAAACAAAAAAGATAAGTAAACAAAATACGAATTAAGCATATTAGCCATCGGTGAATGTTTGAATGAATCATTTTTCATGATAAAATGGATTACCGTGATGCTGTCGAAAGAAAATTATCATTGTCCATTAATGGACAAAAACGTGGGAATAAAGAAGAGACTGTTGTGTATCAAATGAGATAAAATCCTAATCAATATATAATAAGTACTAGCCTATAACCCGTGCGATGCACGGGT
>PHNY01273296.1:9049-23340 GCA_003724115.2 Anethum foeniculum | reverse complement strand
TTGGAAGGAATCGGATATTAGGTTTTTTTTTTTTTTTTTTTTTTAATCTATGTTTAGTTTATATACTTATGTGTTCTGCAAAGCTTCACTTAAAGATTCGTTGTTCCTAATCTCAATGTAAACTTTAAACCATGTTCTCTACTTCTGTTTGCTGGAAGTGTTGCTAATTTCCTTAAGGCCGCTTCATCCTAATCACATTCCTGTATTAAACCTTTAATTTTGGATGATAATGACTAACCTAAAAGTGCAAATGTGTTCTTTTTGGTATATCTTTAATAATTGTTCATTATGCAAGTTGGTCTTGTAAATCACTTCAGTTGTTAATCATTTCCTTCTCACCTGTTTTGCCATTTTAAAAGTTTGATACTGACAAGTGAATTTACTGTTTGTTTTGTGGCCAACTTGCCAAGGATCCAAATTGAAACTTAAAAAATAATAATAATAATTTCTTTGCTAGCTTGGTTAGGACTTAGGTATATATTGCCAAGGGTCCAAAATGAAACCTTTAAAAAAAATAAAAATAAAAATCTTTGCTAGCATTGGTTAGATATATATTACTATCTTATTGTGCTTGTCATCTTTTAGGCATCGATACAATATTTTCTCCAATGTTATCCCACCCATCTGTCTACTAGAAATCCAATTGGGGGGGATATGCATGAAACTTTTTAATCTTATTGTCATTGGAATCATTGTCATCAGAAGGACCCAGTGCAGCAGGGAACTGCATCCTTGACCTCATCAACACCTTTAACAGGTTTTAGCAACTTCAAGAAACAAAGATATGTCTCACTAAAACAGACCAAGGTAAGGCCCTGACACCAACCCTTCTTGTTAAGTTTGTACTCGTACAAATATCCTTTGACCGAGCATTCCCTTGCTACAGAGCCTGAGCAATTAAAATAAAAAACCTTCACCCTACAATTCGTTCTCTAACAAGTTTAATTTAGTTGTCGAGTTCTCTGCATCTACTAACCTTGCCAAACAGGAGCCAACTTTAGCAGTATGTTATTTCCAGCCACTCTCCACAACTTCAAGTGGAGTGGCAGATATTTAGAGCTTCAGGAAAAACATGAGAATGTTAACACAAAAACAGACACTTTAGGTCGCAATAGAAACGAATGCTGTGACCCGGGGGATGAACCCTCATAGATATCAGGTGCCCACATACATAGATTCCAAAGACTTGTGGAGTCTCAACTCTCAAACGTAGCTCGCCCATCCTTTTAGGCACTGGGACTATCAATTCCCCTTGTCAAATCCACAGTCAATCAAGAGTTACAGCTCCCTTTTCCTCTAGATTGAGCTAACAAGAATGAAATGTCCAAGTAGATTGTGAAGTCCAGGTAGTGCTGTGATCAAATTAATTCCAGTATCAACACCAAACATATTGCAAGGCAAGTTGAGCTTTGGCAGATGGGGCACATACATAATTACATATTGTAAGACTTGACACACACACACAAAAAAGTTTCCAAGATACTGCAATAAACTAGACTTTGAGAAAGTACAACAGATTCTAAAACTTAAGGGTTTTGTTACTCAACACGCCAAATAAGTATTATGTAACACGGCTTCAAAAATTTTAGATCATTAATTTAAAGGTCCAGATTAAATCATTTTTTTTGCTTTCCGCTATAAATATCTGCGGATCGAACTTTTTCCTTTCTGCGGAAGCGGATATTTATAGCGGAAAGCAAACAAAAAAGTTATAATCTGGATTCGTGGTGTAGTGTGTTACAGTGTGTTAGATTATGACACCCCCCGATTCACAGGAAATAGGAACCAAAACTTAAACAGCTGAAGAAAAGAGTTTATGCCCATAATTTAACTCTAAGGCAAAATATTATTATTGAATTAATTAAACATATTTTGTGAAGAAAGTGTGTTTTTTTAGTATTTGAAGTCCTGATCCTGATTGGGAGGTTTCAATAGAAATAAATATCAGCCCCTTCAGTAACCCAGTGAGTGTAAAAACCAAACCTCTCATTTCTGAGCTCAACAAACCCTAGTTCTATAATGGCCAAGAAAGGAAAGGGAGGTAACAAGTATCGAAGGCCCGCTCAACCTTCACACAACTCATCATCGCAACACCTCACCGGAAAATCTCTGCCGGAAGATTTAGTTGTGGAGATTCTCTGTCGAACTCCGGCCAAATCTCTCGTACGGTTCAGGTGTGTTTGCAAGTCCTGGTTATCTTTAACTCATAATCCTAAATTCATAGATATGCATCTTAAGCGCAATTTGTCACGAAACAATCGATTGTTACTTCACGGATTTACACCTAAGTTAACTGCTAGAGTTATGTGTTTGTTTCGTGTTAATAAGCCGTTAGTACCTCTGTATGAATTGAAAGATAATTACATTCGGAGATCGGATTATCCTAGTAATTTTAGCTTTGCTGATTTTTTCGATGAGATGGAGTTTTGTGGTTCTGTTAATGGGATCATTTGTCTCTCACATAGTCAGAATGCGGAGGGTGGGCGTCATGTTCCCTGGGGGAGTTTCGCGGTGTTGTGGAACCCGGCTATTAATCGGATTAAATTAGTTAGCCTCCCGCCTAGGAAGACGATGTTTGATATCTGGTATATGGTATCTGTGGGTTTAGGTTATGATGTTGCAAGTGATGATTATAAAATCATTAGGCTTGTTGCGGTTGCTAGTCAAGATGAGGCGGGACAGATTGAATCCAGGGTTGAGATTTATTCATCTAATAAGGATTGTTGGAAAGCTGTTTGTAATGGGGCAAAAATCAACTTCTATCCTATGTTGCCGAACTGCAATTTTATAGTAAAGGGGGTTCCATATTGGCATAATGAGAAATTGGGTCTTGGTGCATTTGATCCTCGTACGGGGATGTATAAGAATATTCCTTATCCAAGGTGTGTCAAGAATGAAAGGACTGCGGTGCATCCTGTGAATATGATGGATAAGGTTTCTGCCCTTGTCTACTCTCCTGGTGAAAGTACAAATCAAATGGTTGATTTGTATGTGTTAGATAGCGCTGGTTCGTGGATAAAGAGTATTACCACTGGGCCAATTGCTGGTGAAGCATTGCGGATGCCTCAGTGCCTTACTACTGGTGAGATTGTGATTGAGACGTGGAAAGGTGGATATTCAGATTACAGGAGTACTTTCTTTTATGACCCTAAAACTAGTCATCGCTCTAGTAAGTTTGTTGCTCTTCAGTCGCTTTGGTATCAATCTTATTGTCATGTAGAGAGCCTTGTTTCTGTCAAGGGAATGGAGCCTTTTGGTAATGAGGGTAAAAACAAGAAGAAACTTGGGACGAAGAACAGGTATATGTATTGCGAGCTTTATTTGTTACACCGGTTTAATAGTATGTTTATAAAATTTATATTTGTTAATCATTATAGTAGTTTGTTGATGCAGGTCATAGATAAAACTCCTACTATGATATTGCATGAATATTAAATTTATTATTAATTATAGTTATTTTACAAAAACATAACTCTTAATTGAAAGATAATTTATTGTCAATAGTCTTAGGTGTCACGACAACCTAAAGCAACTACTCTATCAGTAACGTACATAAGAAACTGGTTGATAGTAGAATGTGGATATGCATCTAGGATTATACGCTATGAAGCCTATAATTTTAGAGTATTGTTTCACTAGCTTTAAGATTACTGATTTGCTCATTCAACATGGAAAGCGGAACTGACATGCTCCATTTAAAATACTATAAAGATATAGCTAGCTCTTTTTTCTCCCTATTCGTATAGTCAGCTGAATCTCTGTTACTCCTACTTTGACCAATGCATCGATGGTATGGCATGAAGTGCTTGCTAAGTAAGCATAACATGACTTACGAGTAGGAAAATTTTCCATGTAGATAAGTAGGGTCTATCATGTCTTCAGGTGCAGGTATAGATTATCATGGATGATAAATGTCAAAGTTTTCAGTAAGATTATACTTTTATAAACTTTTAAAAGCTAGATTTCGGAGTTCTTTTCACATAAAGTCATATTCACATCTTTCCCTACTTAAAAAACTAGCTGTTAAAGCTAGCTGTTTTGCCTATCAATAGCATGTGTTCTTTAGATCAGTGAATAAATAATCTGATTGTCTTTGGAATATTATGATAATATCTAGCATAGTTACTGTTCAATCTATGCCTACTCTAGACATCGAGAACGGGTACTAACATTTACATATGTCTAACGTTCTATGTTTCAGCGATAGAGTAATCTGGTAAATCTCTAAAACTGATGCAATCAGTGTTGAGAGTGATGGTTGGTTATAGTATCTATTGTATTTGCTTCATATTCTTGCATTATTTTGGCATTAACAAAGTTGACTGCCATATATTAAAAAATATAGAGAAAAAATTAAAGCCTTCACGGGAGGGTTGTCAATAATGTTAGAATTATAAGGATATCTGCAATATGTAATTTTAGCAGTGAATTTTTTGCTCTGCCTGGAGCCTTGGATATATATTGTGTGTTTATTGAGCCTCTACTATAAATATATTCGTTTCAATGAGTGAATAAATTATTTAGAGAAGGGAAGGGAATTAAAGGAGAACTCGGGGGACAACTGTAACTCTGTAAGCATATTGTAGCAAAAGCCAAGTAGCAGAGGACGTATGCCATAGGCTAACAACTAATAATTATATTAATAGTCAGTACCAAGCAAAAACCAACACTTGAACTTTAACATCCTTGACAGAACACCAAGTTCTCTACAGAGCAAGAAAAATAAATGCCTTCAAGTAAAAGCCTAGGGATGTAAAAAATAACCATTAGTTGATAATGTATGTACAATATATGGGTGTTGCTTTCAAGTGCTTTCTGCTACAGAGCCTTTTCAAACTATTGTCGTCTTAAAGTTTTTGCACAAGTCAAAAGTTTTGCATTTCGTACAGCCCGGGAGAGTTTCTCGTTATGCTTCTTTCATAGCATACAGAGAGTAGTATATATAATTTCCAGTTTCGTGTCACGCGTGGTCTCAGCTACAATTTGCACCATCTTTGGATGGCACAAATGTTTATTTAGTTTTTTTTTTTCCTTCCAGGGATCAGTATCTATCTGAAGGTTTTAAGCTGGTCCTGCGCTTTTATGAAGTCTGATAGTGCGCTTTTATGAAGTCTGATAATGGATGAATGTATCTGAAGTGAAGGTATTAGGTAGCTCGTGGAAGGGATTGGACTGTGGAATGTTTTCTTTGTTTAGTTTATCCAGTATTATGCGAAACTTGAGTTAAACAATTGTTGTATGAATCTCAATGTAGAGGGGAAACTCTAAACCCTGTTGTGTACTAGTACTTCTGTTTGCTGGAAGTGTACTGCATAGCTCCGTATGATAAACAAAATTATGCGGTCAATGCACCTTAAAATACGCGTAAAAGTTAAAGTGGACAAGTAATTTGGAACGGAGGGAGTAATACTACTGATGCCTATAATAGGTACATCCTGACAGTATGGTCACTGTTAAAATTTTGATCCTGGCAAGTGGATTTACTGTTAGTCTTTTGGCCAAGGGTCTTATTAAATTAAAGCCTTGTTTGATCTTTGCTTGCATTGGCTAGATATCTATGTTATTGTGCGTACTGCTTATTATCTTTGTGTCTGGAATCTGGGTAGAATACTTTAACAATCTTTGCATACAACAGTAGGAAATATTAGTTATATCTTTGACCTTTTAACCAGCAATGCCATTTCCAGCCATCCAGAACTTAAAAGGTGAAATGATTGACATTTAGAGCATCTCCAGCCGAAGCAAAACCTTTGTTCTTCCTTCCCTGCTCCCTCTTCGCAACCTCCTTCCCTCCCTTTTTGAATCCGACCCTGGCGGAGAACCACCTAATATCCCTGCATCAGTGGGTAATACTTCCCTAGACCCTAATTCTGAAATAGCAAGTGCACTTTCATCAACTGTCAAGTTATTATGTCCAGCACATGTAGTACATTTGCATGAACATTTAATAATGAGTTTGATGCTCCTTATTTTATAATACAAGGGGATACTTTATAATAAAAGAATTTGACCATATAATTACAATATACATAGACAAATAATTGATATTTCATTTTGATGATTAATCACACTCAAGCACCCACAGAGTATTTAATTACATAAATTATTGAACGAATAATATATTTCAACTCTGCTGCAGCAAATATATAAGCAAAAATTCAAAAGGCAGGGTGCCAATGAAGATGCACTATATACAATGTAGTGTACACATTAAAAGTCTAAGACAGATGAAACCAATTACAGATAAGAAATACAGAATTTTGCTTTCTTAGGTCTAAAGCTAAAGGGAAGAAATACCAAGTTAATGGTTATGGTACAGAACAGTTAACATATTTCCAAACTTTTGCACTATGACAGCATGTTGCATAACCAAGTCTTGTTCATAAAATTACTCCATTATGCGCACCAGTTCAGAATTATTTCAATATCTGTAATCCTCGCCTGAGAAGATGTAACTGCCACTCGAGTAACTTGTTGCCCTATCACCAGCACTCTGCACAGGAAAAAATATACTGTGATGTGATATTTCAAGTAATAAGTAGCTGAAGCAATTCCAACAAACTGCTGTAAACTAACATTGTGTTTGGAAACATGTATTTCATTTTAAATAATAAGTTTCAAATAACATGAATTGGGTTGTCATTTTGAATTCGCATATTTTATACTAATATTTGAATGTCTTGGATTTCAAATCCATTATTTTTATTATCCAAACATGTCATCTAATCAAATCCAGATTTTCAAGTGAAATCCAAGTTCCTAAAGAGGCCATAAGGTTGTTTATAATCATATGCCTCAGATACCATATTATAAGTATTCCAAATAGTGAAAAGGAGGGGATAATTCAACTGTGTCTCATTTCAAATGGTTATATAAGAATTCCTCGTCTCCCATGTTCATCATCTTCTTAATGGTATTAATCTATAACTAAAATACCAACAAAAACTAAACTCTGCTTGCTTCCACAGTTCTACATATAAGTTGAACAAGGGGCTTACTTTTACCTGCAGTTCAGTTTCAACCTCCACGGTGAAAATCTCCCAATTACCATTGTTTTCAATATATCTATTCACCTTCCAGACAATCCCTCCCCGTAATATATTTAATAGTCATATAACAGGAGAAAATTCTCAAAAGAATTAGGAGTTGTTAGAGATCAGTGAATAGTGCTTTACCCTGTGAATAATCTGTTCAAATGCTTCTGGTCCATTTTCTTCAATATACTTCTCCGCAGCCGTCAGAATATCATCTGGTTTACTGAAAACGTCTTTCTTCCTGGGGACATACCAAATGTTGACAGTCTTTGGGTTCTGATAAAAAGGCCTCACATAGTGCTGATAAACATATGCAGCACCACTAAAGTATGGTATGACCAACCAACAAGTTACTATCAGCTTAGCATATGACCAGATAGGTATCCTGCCATATACCAACAAATGAGTCAGTCACTAAGACAGGGACCATTATAAACACTGAGCAAACAAGTTGCTAGGACGCCATTAACACATCTCATATACTTTCATACTTATTAACTGATTCAGCTACTAGATATGTTACCTGTGACATGTGAAGACTGAAGACAGAAACAAAACAGAAGAGAGAGAGATACATATAACATAAATATGTGTAGAATATATAGAATAGCATGGATAATATACATGCAGACTGCTTAATCATGTATACTAGCTAGTGGCCACTTCAGACTTATACTACTATACAGTGGTGATTTACAAGCAAGTGGCTACCTAATGAATAAGTTACGGACTCGAGGTTCATTTTTACCTTGAGTAAATATGTAAATGTAAGAAATTAACGGATAAGATTACAAAATTGGCTCCTTAAAATCACACATGTGCTTTTTTTATTCATTTGTTTGCATAGGATTCTAGCAGTTTTGATAAGATTACAAAATTGGCCCCTTAAAATCACACATGTGCTTTTTTTTATTCATTTGTTTGCACAGGTATCTGGCAGTTTTGAATTCGTTCCCACTCAGACAATTTCGAAGAAAATTGAGAAAGGAAGCACAAATGCTGCGGTCTTGTGGCACCATATGAATGTCCTTTGGCTTACATTTTAATAAATCAAAGTTATAAATTTTTAAAAAATCTACAGAGAATCCACCAAAATGGATTCAGAGTGAAACCACACTGAACAGAAATTTATGTTTTGTACTTTTGTCCCAAATGCACTTAATCGTCCTTCACCAATGCAACATTATGTATTCGCAGACCACATTTTATCAGCTACCAGACAATCACAAATCAACAGTGATATAAAGGACTTGAATAAACTGCTGCTCTAACCATAAATGAACATTTAACTAACTATTATAATTTCCGACTTCATAAATAAAGTCGCCGTTATTCTGCATAGCATTCACCCTTCTGAGCTGCAAAAACTTCAAGGTAATATTACTTTTAACAACTTCCATTAACCTTGTACAACTTATAAACTCTAAAACTTTATTTTCCATGATCTAAATAGTAACTCCAAACTTATATATATTATTAGAACTACATCATAAGCAGAAAATGACACTCTGTGCATTTTGACAGTCACTTAAATTATCTATGATATACTTGAAGTTCCATCACACACACGACACACATATTCAGCCACAGCCACAGCCACAGCCACAGCCACATCCACATTATATAGTCTACTGAACATTGACAAAGTTCGCACTTAAAATCAGTCACGCATACCCTACTAAATATGTATGAAAATAAAAGGCTATGCTGGATTATCAATTTGTTAGTAAAAGAGAAAGGAGGACCTATGTTTTCATCAATGCGAGGAAAAACAGATATATACAGCATCTCGCTTTTCAGAAGCCAAATGAGCAATTAAGCCAGTCAAGGAAGTAACTTTATGCTCATAAAAATAGCTGAAGCAAAACTAATTTCTGTTTAGGAAATTTTACCATTCAATGATTTTGGCAAAGGTAAGCTCAAAAAGCGTTATCATGGAATACAAAATCCAATACGTAAGCCATTGCTGGTCATCGACAACAGACTTCGTCTCAATCGCCCTAATTGACGCGTACCTATTTGAAGTATCGGGAACCAGAAAAGAAATGAACACAACAATAAATGAAATCTTATCATCAAAATCAGATAAACAATCATAAAAATAAAATGTACAATAGATACAAGTCTCCAATAATTCACTAGTGAGACCACACACAAGCACACACATTTATATTATAACAAGAATGGGGGGCCCACTTACAGTGGATAAGCAAGACTGACCAAAGGCCTGCACAAACACCAAACCCAGAGATGAATTAAGATGAAGAATACATGTGCTTAGTCTGTATATATACACACATACATATTCTACTCCCCTTAAAAAATTAAATGAAAATTGGGGTTTTTAACTAAAGACTGAGAGAAAGGAACAATTAAGTTAAAACATTTAAAAAGAAAAAGACATGAGGGGTAAGAAATATACCCAGCAAGAACATCAATGTTAGAAACAATAACTTTAAGGAAGGTACCAAAACCAGATCCACCAGATCCCATCTTCTCAAACCAAGCAAGACTATATATATAATATATGTATGTATAAGCAGCAGTGTTTTTTGAAATGGTTCTAAGAAAAACACAAGAAACTGGAAAGTGTACAAAAGGGGGTTTGGTTCTTGTTGGGTAAGACTCACGCCTACAAGATTTTTTTATTGTTTTAGTTTACGACTATAATACACATGTCCAAAAACCAGACTCCTTATCAATTCAGTAAACTAAAAATAAAAATGAAAAAGGAAAAAAATTATGGGAAGAATCATTTATTCATATTCTAAAAAGGAGAATCATTTTTCTTCTTTTTCATTTTTTTTCGTGCAACACTACTCATTCTGACTAGCAAGTACAACAAAAACCGTTTATACTACTTGCTGGTTTATAAAGAATATGAATAAATAATTGTTCCGATAATTTTCTAATAAATTTTCCATAAATATTTACGAAGATGATAATACACTTTGTATGCATATCTGAATTAATCAACGAAATTGCTTAACTACAAATATTTGTAAAATGATGGCTCTCTTTTTTTTGGAGATTTTTTTATAAATCAATCAAATTATAAATGCATTCTTGCATAATCGCAGCAGAATCACGGGGATCTAAGCCTACAAATTATGGGAGTTTTACAAAAATTCAGTTTAATGATTTCTTAATAACATTTGTGCTACAATTTGACACAATACTTTTACTATATCTTCAGAAAATTTCGAATCTTTACTTAGGTAAGGACAAGGTTCAAACATCATCTCATGAATATGCTAGTGCACCTATCTTTAGATGTTTGACACAATAAAACCAAAGCCAAAAGTCATTTAGCTTGACAAAATATCAAGTCTCTACATTTGTAAATAGTACTCTATAAAACATCTATTTCTCATCAACCGTAATTAGGCGCCAAATTAGAACATCAATTTGGCTATGATTTATCATGTTAGAACTTAGAACATTAATCCCAGTATGCTTAATAATCCGTATTAGACTCTCAAAAAAAAAAAAAAAAAATCCGTATTAGGAGTTTTTCTTCTCTAGAGAGGGAAGGCCCTCGCAAATTACCAGCCAAATTTACAGACAAGGATTGACAATGGGGACCAAGTTAACCAACTACCACATCACTTGTAACTCACAACATACACATTACATCTGCCTTGGACTCTTTCTGTCATTGCTATTCCTATTCGTCAAATCTTCTCTTATTCTTAAGGATCTTTAAAGAATTTGGGAAGGCCAAGAATCACCAGGAGAGGGATACCTAGCATGTGGTTTGCTCACTTTACCAACGGGATGACATGCAAGTTGTGCAGTATGATTAGGCTGCTGATGAACTTGGAAATCAGGACATACAGGGATTACATAAACGGGAGTCCCAGCTGGTGGTGGTTGCTGCAATATTGGTTCCCCAACAGGAAATTTAATTTGGTCCTCTGCAGTCAGAGGCATCAAATGTAATCTCTTTGGTTCAGGTGGAGCTATATTCAGATCCAGGTTTACCTGAGACTTCTCTTTTAGCTCCTTCTGCAGTTTCACGATTTGATCTTGCATAGCAGAATTCTCAACTTGAAGCTCATTATTCTCGCTAGTCACCTGCAAAGAGAGAAGTTTAACAATATACTTCAAAATGTGCAGCCAGCTTTGAACAGAGTATCAAGAGAGTAAACAATTTGTGTTTTATTCACAAAATGTGTATAAAAATGTGTCTTTGTTTTGCAACATTTTGGAACTTGTTACTTCAAATGCAGCTAGCTTTAAAGTGGGTAAAGTTTATCCACCACTTTGCAATTTTCTCACCATTCAATAACGAGAGCAAAAAGTAACAAGTTCCAAAATGTTACAAAATAATAAACTAAGTCAATCTAATAGGTCGAATGGGAAAGAGTAGAGTGTAGTCAAATGAATAGGAACTAGTCGAGTAAAATACAGATCCACATGTCAGCATGTCGCTATAAACAGGGTCCAACAAAGGGCCCTCACTTCCCCTCCCCTCCCTCCCACTAAAAAAAACAATTAGAAAATGTCAAGGTCGTGGAGTCATGAACTTGTAGTTAGACATCTATGTGTGAATAAAAGCCTTACATATTGAGATTCGAACAGCAAAGCTTCATTCTCTCTTTTAAGGCATTCAATCTGCTTAAGCATGTCCTTTACCATTCGAGAAGTCTCCCCAATTATACAAGCTTTTCCATTAGCTTGCTCTGGAATTTCTGAAAAGGGATCTAGTGAATTATGGTAGAGTCTTGTCTGAAGATTACAGTTGCCAATTCGACGGTTTTAACATTAGAAGTCATACTTCAGAAGTAGAAATTACCAAGAGCATTCGCCAGTGCAAGAAAGAGGTCATTCAGATGCTCACGCTTCATTTTCTCCCTCTCAGCCTTGCTCATTCTAGAAGCTTTCCCTTGATTTTTCTTGCCAGATTGCCTACTGCACAAATAACAGATTTCAGACTACCCGGAAAAAAGTGTTGCGAAAAATTAGGAAACATTGCAGTATATTGAAAACTAATGTACACTTTGTAGTTGTACAACAGTAGTGTAGATATCATATAAATACTTCACTAATATATGTACTCTGTTGCAAGTCCCCATATGGTAATATTTTTCGGTAGTATCAACTTGACGACAGAATAAGTAGTCAGTCGGAATAGTTATTAAAGGCCTACAGTCTGTAGAACCCATTTATGGCTTGGACAACTAGCCAAGAACAAAAAGGTCTAGTATGCCATGATGCAGCAGATTCCGATTCTGACTAGCCATAAATTTTAATACAGATCTAATGTCTTCTCAATGTAAAAAACCAATATCGAAAGATTTGCCAAGTAAAATGCACTACAACCAAGACTATTACATCATAGCATTAATAGAACAGCAGCTCTTATTACATCATAGCATTAATAGAACAGCAGCTCTTTCAGTTAACAAGTACAGTGTAGAAGTGAAATACCCTGCAGCACTATAAACTTGCTCCTGCAACTACCTCATTCCATTCAATTTCTAACTTTTTTGTTGATGCCACATGCCGTATATGTGCAATTAACTGAATTCTTCGTAATTTCCAGTTCAGAAAATATTACGTAGAATGACAATATTGTATTCAGTTCTTTACTTCTTTTAGCTCAAATCTATGCTAGTCATACTATTAAAAAAATTATGAATCATACTAGATTAACATAAACATATTTGTTGATGATACAGATAAATAGAGCTATGTAAGTATTAACTGCAACTACGAAGTACATTAATCGACAACAAACAATAGAATAAGTATTGAATGTCGAATCAATGACCTTGATGACTTGCTCTTGTCAGCCATTGAAGCAACAGCAGTGATTCAAATCACACTTCCGATCCCTGAGAAAACAACATCAAACATATCATAAACATCCTATCCAAAAATAAATAAAATTAACAGTATACACAGAATTGACTAATTCAACTAATAAATGAAGTGAAAATCCAATATATTATCTACGTAAGATTAAACGGATCATATATTATTCAACACTCCGAAATATATGTTATGTCCTGCAAAGGGAAGATGTTTGCAGAACAAATTATTCAGCAAATCAAACATGTTTGTGACTCCCGGAACCTAAACCATGTATATGTAAACCAATATGTCGTACAACAGAATTTACATCTAGGAGGTAACTAGAAGCAGTCAATCAGATAATAAAAATTTATCAACAGAAATGATTAGTCGTATAAAACTTGAACATATATTATAACAAGGATACACAATTAATAAATCCAAACATAATTTGATATGTGATTTAAAATCAATAAGACTGAATCAACTTATAGACAATTAATAATTTAAACATAGTTTGATGTGTGATTTATAATCAATAAGACGAAATCAACTTATAGATCAAAATTTTATAGCCAGGGACTTATACTTTACGATTCTCAACGAAAATTTATTTCAGTACGAATAACTACTACTCATCAGAAAAATAGAGACATAACAAACCTGTGGTGAAAGAACTAGAGGAGAAAATTAGAGGGTAAAAAATCATGTATATGTGTGTAGATATATATAAATATGGTGGAGGAAGCTGGGCGTGTGGAAAGAGTGGCGGGAGGATAATACAGGTGGGGAAAGAGAGCGTGGAGAGCATCGATGTTATATTCCACCTCCACTTTAAGCACGCAGTTTCGCACGTTTCATTTACCTTTTTACCCCCCTCAGGGCAGTTGGATGCTTGTGGGTATAATCGTCCACGTGATTTTTGTGTTTGGGTAGTGGGCTTACGTGGAGTGAGGTGGGCCCACCTTGTGAGTTTGTGTGCTTAAAATAATGCTAGTTTATTATTGTAGTGAGGAGTGTGCCGTGTGCGTTAGCTAGGTTGGTCACATTTGGAGGGTCATAATATAAATTTTTTCTCTTGGCAAAAGAAAAAAGAATATAGTAGTTTTTTTCTATAAAATCATGTTACATAAAGTTAGCAAAGTCTGTTAAGAATTTTAACGGTGAAAATATATTTATTTGAAAATTTTTTTTGTCATATGCAGTTTTAGATATCTATAGATAATATTAGTTATAATTTGCACGTTTTTTACTTTTTTGTTTTTTTTGGGTGAGATATTGAAAAGTTACAACCGATTAAATAAAAATGAAAAAAAAAACCTTTTATCTACGATAAATTTTCTTTGTGTTCTTTTTATAATCCGGTGTCAAGATTAGTTCGCGCACATCTCGACTAATCTAGAAGACTACTATCATAGATTCTGTTTTATCTTGTTACTTACTCCCTCCGTCCCTAAA
>PHNY01273287.1:4831-19615 GCA_003724115.2 Anethum foeniculum | reverse complement strand
AGTTATAGTATTAAATAATTTTAAAATCAAAAAGTTGAGAAAGACTTCCTTGTTAAATTATATGACATGACGTTTACGAATCAAAGATATTGTGTTTTCCAATTTTTTATCAAAAAGTTGAGAAAAACTTCCTTGTAGAATTATATGACATGACGTCTACTAATCAAAGATATATAATCCAATTTTGACTTATCTTATCAGCTGTAATTTAGGTAATTAAAATTTTTGATACTTATTAATTCAAAAAATTGGGAAAATTAGAAAAGAGAACATGATGATCTGAGAGGCGCCACATAAACGCCCTCGTCTTCTCCTTTATATAAGTATATTGATTAATAATATATACACACACACACAAACACACATACATATATATTTATACATATGTTAGTTTAAGTAATATATATCATTTAAAAAATAATAAAATGTAATTAAAAATTAGATATTTTAAAATAACTACAAATATAACACGTTTTCATTATATCAAATCTTTAATAACATGACATAATTTCACAACCTATTAATCACGATTTAAGTGGCTGACGAAAAGAAATATCTCACAACTAATTTAGAGTACACCTGCAAAATCATTTGGAGTAATATTTTTTAAGATTTAACATATAATACGATTATTCATGACATACTTTAAATTATCAAATACTTACTTACGAATAGATAATAACATAGTCACATCTACATCGTGCACGTTTATTACATTTTCAGTATACCAAAAAAACATACTATATCAAATATTTACTGGAAAGTTGATAGTATATAATCACATTCACACGTGTCTTAAGCAAAATTACTACTAATACAATACAAAAAAGAACATATTATGTATTATGTAATATCAAATATTTACATGTAAGTCGACAATAATATAATCGCATCTGCGAACTTCCTACGGATACAACACAAAAAAAAATAAGGATGTTAAACTCACAACAGCTATCACTAACTTAAATTTTTAAATAACTCAATTATACCGAAATTTCAAAAAAAAATTAAGCAATATTCTAAAGCATGTCCGTGCCTCGCACAAGCTATAAAGCTAGTTTTTTTAGAAAGAGATAAAAAGATATTAAAAAAGCATTTGTACGTTTATTTCCAAAATCTCTTTCCAGTTTCGAAAAGATTTGGAAGCAAGAGAAAATCACCTTTCTCTCATTTTTTTTAATCCTACATTCCGTAAGGCATAAATGAATGCTATGAAATTCTCAGTTTATTATTGAAAATTGAATTGAACGGTTGATCTTGATGTAATGTAAGATTATCTACCAGTTAAAATGATATGAAAGATTGATTATGTAAAATTTATTAAACATGTAAGCACGTGTACTCTAATGGAATTGGTAATTATGATTGGTTATATTTTAAAGATGATATATTATTATTATTTTAAACTATTATAATATAATATATTAATTTAATATGATAACAGATGACGTGTAATTAAACTACATCTTTCTAGAAGTTCGAAAAATATAATAAATATAGAGAGGTAAATGGCAATGTTGTTACAAGGAAATCTACACACAACTATTCGAGATTCACAAATAACGTGGAGCATACACACAATATATGACGCGGCAAACCACGTCCCAACTTGTATTATTAATCAAAATAATTATCAATAATACATCAAACAATAACATCTTGATGGTGTTCCAACCAATACTTAAGCCAAACAATGCTCAAGCGTCTCACAAATAAAACCTAAATCTACATCTTAAGTATTCTTTATCCCTATCAAACAATATGACTATGTATATGTAGACACTCCAAACTTAGCCACCAAGACATATCATATTTGTTATACAAGTCTTACCATACTTGTTATACAAGCCTTCATTACTTGGTACCTAATAACATAACTTTGTTGTAAGATATACCATATATAATAATTATCTACACATACAATTATTACCCAACCCAATTATGTCTTGTATCATAAAGGTCCATACTACCATATTGGGTTTAAACCCAACAATCCTCCCCTTCAACCCAATACTCCATATCAAATTGAACGGTAACCATCAAAACATCAACGCCCGTTCACCGATGACTTCACTCGAACAAGAATCCCTTCTTCTCGTCTTCCAACTTTTGAGAATCACTAAAACCCGTATAATTAAATCAAAACCACCGTTCTTCATCATAACTCCATATCCATCTACAAAATCACGTGCATCAACCACCACGAGTGCCATTCCATTTGTTGAGTCACCCGATCCTTGCTTTCTCAATCCTGAAAAAGAACAACATCATTCAAAGCATTCACTAGGTTGATCAAGCCATTAAAATAATTGCGATGATCTCTTTCATTTTCTTCCATCTCAAGTCCGAACATGCCAATCTTGAAAAACCACTTCTCAAGATCATCATGATTGATCCACGGTGCAAGGCGAACCTCCAAACCACGCATAACTTCGTTTCTTCCCATGTTAGTAGGCTTCTTGTCATCAAATCCACCACTGTACTCCACCATATATGTTGAACCTCGAACTTTCCTCCAACCCAATCCATCACGAACCCGAACATCTGCTCTAATACCACTTGTTATGAGGAAACCTACACACAACGATTTGAGATTCACAAACAACGTGGAGTATACACACAATATATGACGCAGCAAACCACGTCCCAACTAGTATTATTAATCAAAACAATTATCAATAATACATCAGATAGTAACACCTTAACGGTGTTTTAACCGATACTTAAGTCAAACAATGCTCAAGCAACTCACAAATAATACCTATGTCTACATCTTAAGTATTCGTTATCCCTATCAAACAATATGAATGTGTATATAGCCACCAAGACATACCATACTTGTTATACAAGCCTTTCTTTGTACCTAATTATATAATTTTGTGAATAAGACATATATACCATATATAATAATTATTTACCAGTACAATTATTACCCAACCCAATTATGTCTTGTATCAGCAGGGCCTATACTACCATATTGGGTTTAAGCTCAACAAATGTGTGGCTGGAACACCATTGAGGTGTTATTGCTTGATTGATTGTATTATTGATAATTATTTTGATAAATAATACAAGTTGAGACGTGGTTTTCCGTGTCATATATTTGTGTGTGTGCTCCGCTTTAGTTGTGCGAATTTCGTATAAAATTATGTATTCCTCCTGACAAAAACAACTTAAAATAATAATAACAAAATATTTTTAAAATATAACAAATCATTATAGTCAACTCCATTGGAAACCAACACCTAACCGGTTCAGAATACTTTACATAATCATTATTTGATATAATTTTAACCAAGCATTTTAACCAACGCTATTAGATATGCTCTAACAAGACATATATTTACCAAGGCTTCAAAATAAAAAGGACATATATTTACCAACACCTAATCATTTTTAATCTAGAAATTGGTAAGTCTAGAAATTTTTATAATTGGCATGATTTTTCTGAACTATAATGAGGCACGATTAGAAGTAAACAAAGAATGTAATGAAACGATATAGTATACGTCATCTAATATACCATATCATACCTCTATCAAAAAATTTCTTCGAGTATACATTACCTGTAAAAATGGATATGCATTAATAAATCACTGAAAAAATCATAAAAGATATAGATGAGACTATACACTTTATATCATTGTTCAATGTTTAAAAACAAATACCTGTTTTGGTTGAACTGATATGCCAAACATATGATTATTCGTTACAAATAATCTTTCCACCATTATAATATCTATATCATTAAAATACAAATTAAAATAACAATCTTGATATATTTATCGACATTATTAACATATATACATATAAGCAAACAAGTATCACCCATATATAAATACGAATAAATATATACAGATAACATAGATTCAAAGAAATAAGACAAAAAGAAGAAGAAGATAAACATCGTTATAATGGACAATGGAGGATCCAGAGTCGGACTTCTCTGGGAGCACCACGTACTTAAGTGAGTATGTTACAAGTTGGTGTTATAAATTCAATTTATTTTTTTTTGTCATTTTCACTAGACTTTTCAAAATTTTCATAATTTAAAAGTCCCACCATAAAACTTAAAATGAATTTTTCATAATTTTACATAGCAAGACACTTAATTGTTCCTTTTGTTGACTACTTGTTATTCCATCGCAGGGTGTGAAGTGTGAAGACAGTTTGCTTGAACAAAACAACTTGAGAAGACCGTTTCCATTCTTAATTAATCCCTATTATTCGCACACACAAGCACAACACTACTACTATTATTATTATTATTTTTATTTTTTTTTATTATTATCTATATTGTTTCACATAAATTGTTTTTTAAAAACTAAACTTATTCGATTCAACTACTTTACAACGTAATATTTTGCGTTGTATGAAGCAAAATGATATTTCTCTTTAAGAAAAGAAACTGTCTTAAAAAGATAGTTTCCAAACACCTTTATTTTTAGAAACTAAAAAAAACATGTTTTCTGTTTTTTATTTCTGAAAACACAAATCTGAAAATATGAAAGTGAAATTAATACCAAACAGCTCCTTAGTCGGTCCCAAATCTTATTATAAAGTGGAGGGTGATTGTAGATACAGATTAACAGAACACAACAACTCTATGCTTGAGATATATCTATATTTACCTATGATTTAGTCCGAAGGACATAAATTTCATTTGGAAGGATGCCAAAGCATTATATTTACCTATGATTGAGTCCATAACTTGCTACAATTTATTTTTTAGCTTCAGATGAAGGAGATGATTTTGAAGGAACTTGTCAAAGTTTATGCTACATGGACAGTGGTAAACTGTCCACTAGAAGAGTACTATGTGCAGTCCAGAACTATCATTTCTTAATATTATTACTAAGGTTTTGGACTGAACTCCTCCTACTGGCCAAAGTAAAACTATAATTGAATTAGAAAACACTCAGGTAGACACACCCTATACATAATCCTTTGGTATAGAAATTTCGTAACTGAAAAAAGGAGCAGTGACAATACACAGAGTGGACTATAAAAGATAAAAATTTCTCAAACGAATCTTCTATGATAAAAGAAGATTCTAGATTATGACCATGTCTGTTACATGTATTTTTACATGCAGTAGCAGTAAATCAACACAGTACATGTAATGTTAATCAAATACATGTATTAATAACCATTCCCTTGCTCCAAAAACAGAGGAAAATAAGCATGATATGGAACCTGTAATTATATATGAAGTACCTTGTATGATATTCCGAAGACTGGCCAAAAGGGTACTTGCTTCAGTTAATTGCTTTGGCTTTTAAACCACTTCTGCTGCTGCTAATTACACCTGGAAAATACCCAGGTATGCAGAACTATATATGCGTGTATAGATTAGGTACGTACTGATCAGTTTTCCCTAAACAACTCAGTCTATAGAATAAATTTAGACAAAATTAAGAGATTAGAAAGCATGTTATAACAAATTAAGTAATTATTAATGTTGATTTCTCCATGCATGCACCATCACCTCTGTAGTTAGAATAAATAATGGAGTTTTACTAGTTAGGTTTATCTTTTTTCTTTTTTGTTAAGCTAGTCAGAATTATTGTTTAGGTTAATATGGTAAATTTTAATTTTGTGTTCAAATCCATACTTTTTATTTTCGTAAAAAATTGGGATTTTATTCTTTTGTAGTTGCGTAATATTTTTATTTCCGCAAAACTATGTTTACATTGACAAAGATGACTATAAACTAAACAGGTTGAAAATGAACTGCAGATTACTTTAGAGAAAGGAAACTCGGGACAAATTATTTCCACACCATAATTAGCTACAGATCTGTCACGGTTACCTTTAAAATCGAACTTTGAAAAATCACTATTTTGATTACTCGTTGTGCAAAGTTAATATTTAAAATTATTCCGACTCAAATAAACATTGCAAAATGTGAAGCAAGAACTTTGACAATAGGTGTTGGAGGTAATGGAGCTAGCCACGTCAAAAATGTAACATCTGAAAAATGTAACACTGAATGCGCAAGGTGCAAAAATATTACCCATATCCAAGAAGATGACAGATGAAGTTGATAAAATATGGTTCCCATATATGGCAGAACCAATGTGCGAAGCAAATTACAAGAAATATGAAAGGACTTTCTCTTCACCTCCTTAAGAAAATTGATTCAGTCGGAAGGATGATTAGACAGGATTGCGTATGTGAACTTCACATTTACGTGTGCATGGGCTCTTGCGTTGTAGTTTACCTGTAGAGTACTTTCTTCAGATTTTAAGTATAGTATCTCTTCGATCCAAGTTGGGAAGTGAAATTTGCTTAGTATACTGAGATTGTAGAAGATGGGTATATTCTGTATTTTGTCGGTCAAAATACTCTGGTTTTCACTGTATTAGTCATGTGAGGATCATCAGGTACCCAGAGTCCCGAACAGTGACATTAAAAAATGTTGGAAAATGTAAGGTTTACCTAATTTTATCGAGTCATTTTCAAAGCATTTTGAGTAGGCGATTATTATGTGCGTGCAATGACTGATGCTTGGAGTGCATTCTACTCGTAAAAGTATTCCGAAACACATTTAATTACTCAAAATGATGAAAGAATGAATGAGTTATAATTATATCAAGTTGGTAATATTTTGCGTTGTATGAAGCAAAATGATATCTCTCTTTAGAAAAAGAGATTGTCTTAAAAAATAGTTGCCAAACACCTTTATTCTTAGAAACTAAAAAAAGCATTTTTCTGTTTTTCATTTCTGAAAACACAAATTTGAAAATAGGAAAGTGAAATTAATACCAAACAGCGCCTTAGTCAGTCCCAAATCTTATTATAAAGTGGAGGGTGATTGTAAATTCAGATTAACAAGACACATCAACTCTATGCTTGAGATATATCTATATTTTCAGAAGTCTTCAATTCTGTAGATGGGTCTTGGAGTTCACTATCTGGTTGTGATTCGTGTTTTGCAGCAGCTTGCAGTACCCTGCTCTGCACGTCTGAAGACGAAGGTGATGTTGATAGGCCTATACCATTACTCTCCAACTTCCCGGCAGCCCATGAAATAGCTTGACCTCCCATTTGAACTGGAACAAGAAGTTGCCTAAACAAAGACCAGCCAAGATCAATTGCTTATCAAGTCACTTTTACAACTTCAATTCATTTTTTAGGTGGGAGAAAAAAGAATGTAATTAAAAACAAAAAATAGCATGTGCACGAAAATGTATCACACAAATTATCAGTAGGATCTTTATCTTCGACGTAACGTCTGCAGAGGCTCTGAGGCTTCTCGAATGTAGAGAATACTTTTTGGTGTCGGTATTTGATTGTAAATTATTTTCAAGTAAACGGTTAAATGTTAGTTAACAACAAAGTACATAACTAGAGTGGAACAGATAGCTGCCACAACAAAGTACATAACTAGAGTGGAGCAGATAGCTGCCACAATATATACTTTTCACTAGATACTTTATAGATTAAACATTGCATTAGGTTGTATCTTTTACCTCAAATCTTGTGTGAAATCCTCCGAGCCCTCATAAGAAGCTAGTCGTCGATATATAGTCTGGTAGATATTCAAAATTCAAGTACCAAAAAAAGATTATTGAGAAAAAATTTACTTATAATAGAACAACATATCATACTGTATTTAGCCCGAAGCACATAACTTTCATTTGGAAGAGATTCCATTTCATAAAATGAAAGACTGATAACAAGATTTGGGCTGGAGCTCTTAGAACAAAAAACATTGAAGCTTGGTCTTCAAGGCATTATATTTACCTATAATTTAGACCATAACTTGCTACAGTTTCTTTTTTAGCTTCAGATGAAGGAGATGATTTTGAAGGAACTTGTCAAAGTTTATATCCTGCATGGACAGTGGTGAACTGTCCACTAGAAGAGTTCTATGTGCAGTCCAGAACTATTGTTTCTTAATATAATTACCAAGATTCTGGACTGAACTGAGGGAGGTATCGCCCTAAATCTCGAGAAAAACACAAGTGTATGTCAGAGCAGGTTATAAGTCCTCAAATCAGTAAAGCTTGAACTAGATGGATATCTCCAGCGGGTGGGTCTCAAAGTGGAGAATGGAGAAGCATACTCTCAATCTGAAAAGTAATATGCCTAGTTTTTGACAAATGCATTCACGAGAGATCTAGAGCAATATATCAATTTATTTAACCTATATGAATAAGTTTTGATTTTTCAAGTCCAAAACAGTAATAAGATTAATTAGCATTCACTGTTATAAAATAACATTAAGCTTTAGTCCTATGTGTAGTTTTCTTTCTTCGTTGGATGTACCTGAGCAACACCAAAAACGCCAATAAATTGTAGGGTCGTCTCCCATTCTGGAAAAATGAGACAACAAAATTTTACATACTCGGTAACAGAAAACAAAAGCATTAGTGAAACGTTGGTTCTGTGTGTGTGTGTGTGTGTGTGTGTGTGTGTGTGTGTGTGTGTAGTGGGAGGAATAGAAAAGGAGAGAAAGAGAATGTTTGGATTGATACAGATAAGCTTTTTTTAAAACTATGTAATCGGTCGTTAATGTTTCTCATTGAACATTGGAATATTAGGAAGAGAAAGATAAACACCTGATAAAGCATAGACTGCAGCAGCAAAACCCTGTGAACAGAATGCACATAATAAATAATTTGCTAACGAGCATATACATGATTTAAAACGTTCTCAAACATCTTAATAACATCCAATATAAGGGCTTTAATCCCCGGATTCAATCATAAAAACTATATCTACAGGCCTAATGCATTTTTCAGATAGAATTAATGCCACATGTCCGTGAGTTGTGGTACAACACTGCGGCTTAAGCCTTGTATAGAAACATCTATCACACATTCTGTTTTGCTAGACATAAACAACATATAGACGTATTCGTACGCTTTTACCTTCTTTTTATTTTACTATTCTTGAATATATATAGCATATTGCAATTTTGCACAGTAATAAAAAAAACACCTGATAACATGCGGTAGCATAAAAGTAGCACGAGTCTTACCATGCTGTACCCAAGAACTTTAAGTGGAGTAAGATTGACTTCCTGAATAATTGCTTCAGCTTCCTAAAATTATCAGCAATATTCATTAAAAGACTGGTCCCAGAGATGACTATTCTATTAGGTACAAGATCAAA
Source organism: Anethum foeniculum (assembly GCA_003724115.2). Taxonomy (NCBI): domain Eukaryota; kingdom Viridiplantae; phylum Streptophyta; class Magnoliopsida; order Apiales; family Apiaceae; genus Anethum; species Anethum foeniculum. The sequence continues at coordinate 10,492 of PHNY01273287.1, read as the reverse complement.
GAAATCTTTAACAATCGAGAGTACTAAGCATGACAAATTGTACATGACAAAATAAACAACATTATACTGCCTAAATATTATCTGATCTAATGTCGTAAGGCCTGTATTAAATAGTATAACTAGTGTGCAATCTTATGGAATCCTAGATTAAAAAAAAAAGAATTAGACTGAGTGAAGGTCCCAATCCCACTATTATGTACTAAGAAACTGCAGTTGATCAGAGATCTGTCTAGTTGGATGCTAACCAACAGCCCCCTTTATTTATAGTTAGCAAACAGTCAAAAATTACATGAACAAAGCGAAAATCTCTATAACAAATTACAATTTACAAAGCTTATCATAAGTCATAAATTATCTTGGAATGATTAGAGGAAATAAAGAATTTTTTGATGATGAAAGACTTGATACCTGCAATAGAAGATCGCTCTGACAATTTCAAACACAGGTTTCTAAAAAGTAGAAACAAGTCTTGTTCTCTTTCAGACTTTTTATGGACGATCACATATATAAAAGATTACAAGTTCATTACCCATAATGCCGGTAAGTAGCACACCACGTGTCAGACTCGTGCTACACATTAAGGATTCTAACTAGTTATTTATCCTAATTATCAATCAGTGATTCCCTTTTGAAAAAGTTTAAATGCACTAATTTTTTTCTTTTGTTAGTGAAGGTCAATCACAGGAATTAAGATAAACATGCACCCCTACCTCGACTGGAGTACAAACTCTCAACCTCTGGGTATCCGCTGGGCTAACCCTTGCAGATTGTTAAATGCACTTTTACACAAAAGAATTTGTACAATGACTTTTTTTTTCCTAGATAACATCTGTTCAGTCACCTTTTAAGCACCGACTCAGTTGTATATGTCCTATATGCTTCAAACAGAAAGTCACGCTTTGAATGGTATCAGGCTAGGTCAAATTTTTAAAAAACACAAATCAAGATCACATATCTCTGTAGGACATGGTGTTCGACATGTATAATTCTTCAGAAGTTTAGGTTGTATTCACGTGAAATGAATGAAACTGGGAGAGAATAGAATGAACTATGTACTCTTTTTAGGGAGAATGTTAGTAAATTTTATCCCTTTGCCTTCCTTTCTTAACAAATTAAACTAGAACTCTAGCCCCCCAATTTGGAGAGAAATACTCCATTCTCGTTCTTCCTGATTTTTCCTAAAACTTCGTCAAAGAAAATTTCAACTTCCTTATGTTTGTTCCCTATTCTCTCTTACATTCATAAAATTTGTTCATATTTAATCATTTCATTCCTTCCCATTCCGTTCTCTCCTAGTGAGCACAACCTGTAACAGTTAGCTTCCAGTAGCTGTAAAAACTTGGCTCGATTAAAAAAATGTTTGCAATAGTTGACTTAATTAAGCAGCAGTTCAATCAACATGGAAGCCTCCTACAGAACATGCACGGAGTATGATATTTACGTGAGTTTTTTATACCACAGGGTCACTGCATCTGGATGAACCTAGCGCTAGCAGTCAAGTCCCCGTGTAATGCACACCAAAGAGATATATTTGACATTATGAGTAAGATAAAGAGAAAAAAGGTATGTTACTGAAAGACATTATGGCTTGTTTGAGGACTTGGAATTCATATGAAATTCTAAACTTGGTTAAATGACATGTTTGGATAATCAAAATAATTTGGATTTGGATCTGATTAAATTCCAAGGATTCATAAATAAGTACAAAATTAAGAATTTTGAAATGACAATGCAAATTATGTTATTTAAAATGAATTTAATGTTCCCGAACACAATCTCAAGTCACTTGCTCAAAAAATTGAAGCCTTTACAAAGTAAGGAATAGGAAAGGATTAAAAGGACAATATAGAGAAGATTGCCAAACTTTCAACATTTCAAGAAAACTACAAAATAAATAAAATAATGATATACCTCGTTTAGTATGGTAAGTGTTGTCTCAGGTTTTAGCTCCTTTATACGAAGTCCCTCTTTAACCCACATCCTGAAGCCACCTTGCATCACGTATGGTCTCTGTCACATGAAATTTAAAATTAGTGCATTCTAGCACTATACCATTTATGTTGATATTGCAAAATAAAAATCAGACCGCAGACCCTTTTCATCATAAAAAGGAAAATCTCTTCAATCTTGTTAACATTTTAAGTTTTAGCAACACCAGTCATGTTTTCAGGCGATTACAAGGGCATCATTATGTTTAATATAAGAAAATAATTATAATAACTTAGGTCGACAAATCATTCCCTGCAAAATGTCAAAGCTTATAGCTTAACTATTAACAGTGATTCTATCAATTGATATTGAATACAAAATATCCTTACGGGAGAACTGCTAGTTTCCACAGGACCATAACTTCAAACTTGGTAAAGTATCTACACACTCCAAAGTTTCATACTACTATATATAATATGAAATCTTAATGGTCTGATCAGATTTTCAGACTAATTAAATGGACTAGTAACACAATTCTATTTCAAGCAACATCATATAAAAACATTTGCTTAGAGTATAAAATACTTGCCTTAACACCAAGTTTCCTTAAGGATCTTGCAATTCCTTTAGACTGGGTGCCATCAACATCCAGTACTATAACTTTCGACCTGTCCTATAGAATGGTTAAAGAAATCATTTCAAGACAAAATATTCATCACTCAAATTACTACATATACAGACATAATAAATACAGTATAAGAATCTCATGCTGGAAATGAATAAATACTCCAAATTTTCAAATGAACATTTATCCTCATTAAAATCATCTTAACCACATATGAATACAGTAACATCCACTTCATGAAATAAGGTCCTCAGCAGTATAAACTTTGTTTTCTAATCTTTCTATTAATTTCAAATATGAGTATTCTTATCCCTAGGTATGTCCAGTTTATTCTTCTTCTTCTGTTATTATTATTTGGGCTAAGGGAAGGGGCACCTGCAATACTGTAAGGAGTTCGCATATTATATGTTGCAGTAATAAGAAACAAGAGACTGCAGTTTTACATACCTTAACAATCTTCAAGTTCCGGATGACAACAGCAATTAAGGCATCATCAAGGTCCTTTCCACTTTTCAACAACTTCTTTAAGGAACTTTCTCCCTGAAAATTTTCACATGATTGGTGTAATTATAACTGCAAAAGACAGAAAGAGCTAGCAAAAGAAATTCTTGTCTTTTCGCGTAAAACTTTCTTTAATGACAAGATGAAGTAGCAATACTTTTGTACTGCATTGACCAACCTTGGGCAGTGTTACACTGGCATAACGAAACCGCGCAGAACGCCGCAGATCAGGTATACCATCTCTTTCCCTATATTCCTTCATTAAAGAAAGGGCACAACAGATTATCATTAAGTAGAAGCTTAAGAAATCACAAAATATGACACTTTTATGGTATACTTGAAAAGAATAAATCTACTTATGTCAATCATAAATTGATAAGTGAATAAGTTCACTTTGGAGATGGAGAGCAGAAAGTTGAAGGAAAAGAAAAACATATTGAGGGTGGAGAAAAACTAAGGCCTATAGTTGGCACTCCTAATTTAACTATAAATAAAAGGCTTGAAAAAATTACAGTTTCTTGCCTCGGGCCGAACATCAATAAGTACAGCATTCTCCTTTCCGGTCAACAATTCCATTGTCAGTTGAGGTGATAAATCTCCGGCATATCCAGCATAGGTCAAAAACCAATAAGCACCCCTACACAAATCTGATGAAAATATAAATTTCTGTATAGTTACCAAACCACTGGTTTTATACTTTGTACTATTGATTAATAAAGAAGCAATTGACACTGGACAAAAAGTACTAAAAAAAAAAGAAGAAGCATGCATACCATAAACTGCCAGAGGTTCCAAGTAAAAGAACAAGTGTAACAATTGGATCACTGGGGTCCAAACCAAAACTTCTTTCTAGACCTTCCAAACCAACATAAACCTGATTAACACAATTCCACAAATGTCCATTAATATAAAGGATGTCCCTCTAAATGTTACGTTTAATACTTGAGACAAATAAATTTTATGAATCATATAACAGAGTGTTCAGGTGAGCTACAAGATTTAGAGTATGTATGAAGAAAGCAGGGAACATTGTCACCAAGAGTAAACATCTGAAAAGAGCACATCAACTCTTTGAAGTAGTTGAGCGGTTTTTTCAAATATTCATAGATCCGACAAACAGATCAAAATCTTTCTGCAAGTTTTTCTTGATTAAGCTATGCCATAACCCATCCATTTTCTACAAACAAAGAGAATGTTAATATACCTGTTGAATTGCATTCCCAGCTGGCCTCAAGATTTTATCCGCACTCTCTTCAGAAACCTTTAAGACATTTTGTACCTCCGCAGGAAGAAACCCTTTTGCAGAACCATAGGCATAAACAACAAGTGTACCCCCTCTCGCTAGAACTTCCTCAGAAGCTAGAATTGTATGCCTTAATAAATCAACAGCAGTAGAAACTGTACGACCAAATACCTCCTTCGAGCCGTTAGAAAAGCTTGATAATTTACTGCCGCCCGAATCTCCAGTTTGATCAACAGAAGATTTCAATTTACTTACAGCAGTAAATAAACCTTCATTAGCACCCTCAATAACAGATGTCAAAGATGAAGTGATATTTTCGATTGTTCCTGTCAATGTATTTTCTCCTTTTCTAACTGAAGCACTTATGGACTCGGTGATTCCACCGAAGATATCTTGAACATTAGGTTTCATATCAGCTAACGACTCTGCTTTCATGCTCATAGAATCAGAAATCAAGGATGGAGTATCTGAAATAGCTTCAACACTAGTTGCAGTTGGAGGATCAGATGTCATGTGCAAAAGATCAGCATAATCAGCAACTCCATCGGTAAAGTCCGAGGATTCCTCTCCTCCAAAAGCACTTGGAGTGTCTACTACCTGAAGGCCTACCATAAATCCTTTGCTCATTGCACCTATCGAGGAGCTGTGGTTGATATTAATGTTTACAAATGCATGTCAGTATAATTAATGGACCTAAAAGTTTCACTTTGAACAAAATTCATCTAACAATCAAATCTATGTTAGCTTGCCTTCTGGAGGACAATGGCCGTAAATGAACTCCATTCGAGAAATTCAAAACTACTTTTTCATCTAGAATGCCTCTGACGTCGAATGACTTGTGATACGATGAAACTGGGAAAATGTCTCCATGTACAGATATCTACAAGATCAAAGTTTCATATAATGTCTAATTATTGACGCCAAAGTAATCTACAACACAAAACTGCGTGTAGCATCGTAAAAGCCTTACGTAGTAAAAAGTTGAACAAATGCATTAACAAGAAAAAAACATGCCCTTTTACTGATATAATATCTTAAAGAATTGATATTTTGTTAACAAATTAGGGAAGCATGTCCTAGTTGAGTTTGTTAATATAATGCTTGTTAACTAAAACTGATGTGTTTCTTGGAAAATAAATATAACAGAATCTAAACTGTGTATTATTGCAAACTTAAAGCATTCAAATAATATATACTAAAACTGATGTGTTTCTTGTAACATTATTGCAAACTTAATTCAAATTTTATGAGCAGCTGAGAGCTTGGCAGTTGCAAATATTAGAGTATAACACTTAAAGCATTTAAATTCAATATAAAGCATTCAAATAATATATACTAGAATAGTATATTGTGTTAGCAGAAA
>PHNY01273230.1:850-18918 GCA_003724115.2 Anethum foeniculum | reverse complement strand
TATATATATATAGCACGGCCACAAGGTTTCTCTTCTTCAAATTTAACAGTAGATAATTAAGACATATGTTTAGGACTAGTGGATGTGAACTAAAGAGTGTTTTACTTGTCACTCGATATATTTAACAGCAAACAGCTTTACCTGAACAACCATTTAGCGAATAGTGTCAAAATATTCGTCAATTTATCCTGACAATCATTTGTAAACAGTATAAATCATCAATACAAGGAGTGGGATGAGAAGAACCCTCAGCTTGCAACATGCAACCAGAACACAAAAAATATTATTCAAGGTAGTACTGTTCCACAGGAGGTTGATACAGATAAGGAGGTTGTATTTACATATGATGTTTCTTATAAGGTATTTTCTTGTAAACTTTAATATTTTGTGCTCCTAGAAGTTCTTTAATTTCCATGGCTTTTGTTACTTATCTTTATGCTATGAAATTATTACAGGAAAGTGATATTAAATGGGCATCACGATGGGACACCTACCTCCTAATGAACGATGATCAGATCCACTGGTTTTCCATTATAAATTCTCTTATGATTGTCCTCTTCCTTTCTGGCATGGTTGCTATGATCATGATGAGAACTTTATACAGAGATATTGCAAACTATAACCAACTAGAAACTCAAGATGAAGCTCAGGAAGAAACAGGATGGAAACTTGTTCATGGAGATGTTTTTAGGGCACCCATAAATTCTGGATTACTCTGTGTTTATGTTGGTACTGGTGTTCAAGTGTTTGCAATGACTCTCGTGACAATGATATTTGCATTGCTGGGTTTCTTGTCACCTTCAAACAGAGGTGGGCTAATGACAGCTATGGTCTTGTTATGGGTTTTCATGGGCTTGTTTGCTGGTTATTCCTCTGCACGGTTGTACAAAATGTTGAAGGGAACAGAGTGGAAGAGAAATACCTTGAAAACTGCTTTCATGTTTCCTGGTATATTGTTTTCTATCTTTTTTGTTCTTAATGCCTTAATATGGGGGGAGAAGTCATCTGGAGCTGTACCCTTTGGCACTATGATTGCCCTAGTCTGCTTATGGTTTGGAATATCAGTACCGCTAGTGTTTGTGGGTAGTTACTTGGGTTTCAAAAAACCAGCGATAGAAGACCCAGTCAAGACAAATAAAATTCCAAGGCAGGTACCAGAGCAGGCGTGGTACATGACACCAATCTTCTCTATACTAATTGGAGGCATCCTTCCGTTTGGTGCTGTTTTTATCGAACTGTTCTTCATCTTGACATCAATATGGCTGAACCAGTTCTATTACATATTTGGCTTCCTCTTCATTGTTTTTGTTATCTTAATAATCACATGTGCAGAGATCACAATAGTGCTGTGTTACTTCCAGCTGTGCAGTGAAGATTACAATTGGTGGTGGAGGGCTTACCTAACTGCAGGCTCATCTGCCTTGTACCTTTTCCTGTACTCCATTTTCTACTTCTTCACAAAGTTGGAAATCACTAAGCTGGTGTCTGGTATTTTATACTTTGGTTACATGTCAATTGCATCATATGCGTTCTTTGTTTTGACGGGCACAATTGGTTTCTATTCATGTTTCTGGTTTGTTCGGAAAATTTATGCATCAGTCAAGATCGATTAATGGAATGTTGAAGCAGGGGACTTGGTAGTTGGTATTTTAGTAGTGAAGGCGGAGTATCAGCGGGTCAATGAAGCCAAACTTGTGGATTGTTGAGAGTATCGCCATTTTTGCATGATAAGGTCTTGAAAAGTGTATTTTCTTTGCTTCTGGTGCTAGAGCGTAGGAATGGCCCTGAGAAGTGTTTTCTTATTTTTGACTTTCATGTATGTTGTCTGCACTAGTATCTTATGAAAACTATACTTGTTAGTGTTATAGTTTATTGGTATTGGTAGCTTGACCGGATGTTTTGCTTCTTTGGGATCTGCAAGTAGAATATCATATATGTAGATTCAGTTGTTTTAGTTTGTTAAAATGGAGCAGAAACCAAACATTCCAAATACTAGATGAATAGACAGATATGTATAGTACTTACTTTCGGAGTTGCCATGTTTGATTTTGGCTCTAGTAGGATAGCTATGGACTTTGGCCAGCTATCCAAATTCAAGTCTTTGTGGCCGTCATTGAATAGATGATGTTTCATGCTTCGGTATAATGATGGTTACAAAATTAGCACATAATTCATCCTTGGTATTAGTTTTGATATCCAAGAATGTTAAAGTTTTGTACGATGCGCCAGAAAGTTTGAATAGTGGTCAATTAAGTATATGCAATTTTGATACGTCACAAGGTGTAAAAGATATGCTTAAAAATGCTCGTTAGATTTGAATATGAAAACTGGCGATGATCATGCTTACAATATTTTCAATTCGTTAGGGGCAAAAAATTTCATAGGAACACCAAGTCTATCCACCACATGCAAGCAATGAACTACCTTTTGCACAACCGCGATCTTTATAAGCCAAGTAAAAATTTACTCGTAAGATCTGAATATCGAACCTGCACTTATTCATTGTATCCAAGTTGATAATAATTTATCCAAGTAAAAATTTATAATTTAATTAAAAGTAGATATTTAAAATATCTATAAGCAAAAAGTAACTTCTTTTAGGATAATATAGACCTACTCGCTCGAAAAGCTACAGATTTTAAAAAAAAAGGAAGAAGAGAAGATACTGGAAGGGAGAATTTTAAGAATTTTAAAATTTTCTTTTGTGGATGTGCTCCCGAGTTTTCTAATGAGAGAAAAGAAATGATTGAGAGAGAAAATTTCTAATAATTTTCTCCAAAAACTTTCTTCCAAAGATTTGGAAAGTTTGTCTCACATAACTTCTTTTGATGTTTACTTTCTCTCTTATTTTACACTAAATTCAGAAGCACATAACTGATTCATTTTTTTTTACTATTTATTTTCTCTTCTCTTCTCTTCTTTTCTAAAAATTCTTGGGAACACAGGGTAAGGGTGGATTGATAGAGTACTGGCTAGATTCAAAAAATCAAATGAATTTATTTTTTTGTCCCGGATATTCTTTAAAAATGCTGAAATAAAAATTTTTGAGTCTTGTACAATTTTCAAAGCTCTAATTATGAAATGATATTTTTTCCTCAACAATATAGTATTTAATATTAAATAATTATAAAAAATAAAATACATATATATATATATATATACAACTGAAATTCATGTGCATATTTTATGCATTATTTTGCTCATTAACTCCAATTAGTAGCGGTTATTGTTGCAAAATATTCTTATCCAGCAAGTGATTTTTCTGATCATTTGTCTCGTATTGTCAATCTTGTTCAGACTTCATATAAAATAAAGACATGCTTGAAAATACAATATGATAAAGTTCTTGAATATTGAAAAAATGATGAGATAATTTCCTTCAAAAAAAATAAATCAAGAATAAAAAGGTAATTATGAATAAAAAGGTATTGCAGAAGGTTTACTTGGAAAAATGCAGATTTCATGTTTGTGTTGCGTTTCATGAAAGGTATATCGGGAATTACTAATGATTTATCAGAAATTTTACAAGACGCAAAATATTATCAATACCATGACTTGGTCCGGGTTACGAAGGTGCAACTACAACCATTAAGATAAGATAAATAGGAAACCTTTTTTAAAAAATAACAAGAGTTTTTTTATTGATAAATCCAATGGAGTACCTAATGCTAATTTAGATGTTGCAATATCAATTTGGGGTCACTTGAAGGACAACAAGTTATTATATTAATCTAGTTTAAATTAACTTCGAAGTTAATTTAAATTTTCAAGTAAGGACATTACAAATGTTCATGCACAAGAAAAGATATACTTACTGTATTGAAATAGTTACATGAAATTTTGTTACTAAATATGGTATAAACATTCGCTTATAAGAAAAGACATGCTTACTATGATGAAATAATTACATAAAATTTTGTTTTTCAATTCTGTCGCAGCTTCTCGGCATAAACACCAAGTTTTGCGGATTAACAAGCTATGGATCAAATATTTTACATCTTAATTCCTAATATTTGAACACCAAATTCTGCCGTTAAAAGCAAGCTATAGATCAAATATTTTACATATTAATTCTAATATTTTATTTGTCTAGGAGATATATTTGTCAGTTTGAGCTTAACACGATGGGTTAACATATAAATTCCATTTCTAGGACAAAAACAAAATATTAAATATATTTGTTAGCTTGAACTTGCCATCATGGGTTAACATATAAATTCCATGTCTAGGACAAAAAAAAAATACAAGTACTGGCAAAAAAAATGTCTGAGAGGGTAAATAATAGAAGTCAAGACTTGGGGCATTCATTATTTGAGGGTAATTTATTATAAAGTATTAAAGAATAATTTCAAAAAAATTAATTTAGAGAAAGTAGCTGGAAAAGTTAGATTAAGAGTATAGGTGCAATTAGGTACCAAATTTTGATGATAAAAGATGCTCTCGTTCAGTTAGCTGAGAATCCGAAACAAGAAATGATCCTAAGACACGTAGCGGTGCTAAGGCCTTACTCGAAAATTAAAAAATAAATAAATAAATAATTTTTGAATTTTTTTTGAAGATTATTTGACATAATATCTTGATCTCTAAGAGAGCTTTTACAATCTGAAGGACTACTTTTTTTGCTTAGATATTAAAACAAGATGACTGATTTCATTATACGGGCAAAAAATTTCAAATATTAATATGGCATCTTGTAACTCAGGCCGGCCTTGACAAATATTGTATTTTGTTACAAGATTACAATCTCAAAAATAAAACACAAGGATAAGGCATTGGCAAAAAAGAATGTTGGACATGCCAAAATAAGGCAAATATTGTATTTCATTATATGCATTAACTCTCAAAGACATGTACAGTAGCTTTATCAGCTCAAATTAAACAGCACCCCCCTCCCCTAAACAAAAAAAGGGTTAACAAAAACTTCCACTAAAGAAGCGACCTCAAGGGAGAGTCCTTCCAAGTCCACTACTTCTTTCAGTATCTTTTACGTAATATTGCTATTAGTTATAGACTTAAAGCCTCCAAGTTCGGTTAGCTGAGTAATTTCATCATTTGCCCGTGCATGATTTTGGCCTCCCTTTCTTCTGCCTACACAGAGATATATATTTATAATGAATGAGAACGCCGGGAAGTCATGGCGACTAGGAAATCAAGATGAGAAACCAACCAAAAAGAGTCTTTCTTTTCCTTCGCTAATAGCTCTTCAAAAGAAATATCCACAGATTCGGTATCTACATTGTCCTCCAGCTCAACAGTTTTGGCTTTCAAATCCATGGAGGCTCCAATCTCAAGCATCTTCAACAACGGAAAAGGAGGATCAGTGTTTTCACATACATACCGTATATAAGAATGAAAACTTGACTCTGACAGAAACGGTTCAGACCCAGTAACTAAGAAGATTATAGACACCAACTCAGGAAAAGAGAATCACGATGATCGAAGTTGATGTATCCTTTTCAATTTATTACATCTAGGAAAAAGAAGATAATAAAAAAGTGCACAAATATCGAAGTATACCAAACACTGCTGTAGGGAGTAAGCAACAAGACATCAAGCTGTAGTTCTGTAATTTTATCATCAGTACACCCATCACAAAGATGAGAAAACATGACGAGGGATGAAGTAGCGACGCAAATGAAAAGAAAAACCAAATATTTATTCTAAATATCTTGTTCCCTAAACAAAATATAATTGATCTCACTTGAACCATCAAAAGCTTTTACTTAACAATGCTGTCATATAATACAAAGATAAATTATAAAAGAATGACAACATACCCTTTTAAATGCTGGTGAGAGCTTTAGTTGGTGTTGGAGCCAATTATATACAGACACATCCTCCTCTAATCTCTTTTGTTCCATTTCTAGCTTGTATATCTGCACATAGCAATATAGTGCTGGATAGGTGAGAGATAAAATATACCACACATCACCTTGAAGTACATTGTACTAGTTACCACCACACCAAACTTGAAGTACAGTGTAATGTAATGGTTACCACCAACCTGTTGACGAAGACGATCAAATGAAGACCTCTCCGCCTTAGATAAAAGAGCCTTTGTTATTGTGTACTTGCGTTGGATGACACCCGATCTGTTTATCATGTAAATAACAATACAATGTGAACTAACCATGGTACATATCAAACAGATATTCATTCAAGTTTCAACCTGAACAAAGATCACCAAACATACCCAATATGTCCCAGTTTGAAGTAGGGTATGCGGAAGCCTTAAGTTACATTAGAAAAAATAAATGTGAAAGGTCTAAGATCCATGGCCATGTCCATATTGGTTTTCAGAACCTCTAGAAACTTGTTGTACTAGTTTATAGTTCCAATCAACATCTTAAAGTTTAATAAATTGTTATTGTAGAGAATTTAAATACACATGAACACTATCCCCTCCCCCTCCCCCCCCCAATCCCACTGGGGTTTGATCATCTTGAACCAACAGCCACAAGGTAACGCTCATTTCAAACACCTTATAACTCCACGCAGCACACCTTGTAGAATGATAGGCAATTAAATTGACAGATTCAGATATAGAAAACATACTTGTTTTGTAGCTCATTTCTTGCTTCAGTTAAGACGTGCACAAAGTGCCCAACCTGCGACAGTTACAGCATGAATAGATAGTGATCAGACTATCAGAAATTTAGAACACTAAGTGTTTTTTTTAATAATGATATTGTACAAAGCACAAGTTCAAATTTGCAATTCATAGCATGATTCTTTTAGTACCACCCTAGTTCATTGAAAGAGGTCCACAAATAGCAAACAGAACCAGGTACTACATGGGAGATACCTATATCCATATACCATATATAACTCTACATAAGGAACAACATATTGTATAGAGTATAGAACCTCATACTTGGCCTGCTTGATTTAAAAGTAAGAATTGTGGAATGATCCTGCCTAGGAATTGACGAGGTGAAAGACCATGAAAAATATTTTAGGATGACGAGACAATTACTTGTTGATTTGGCAGACATATCACTTAAGTGTTAAGATGGTTGATAAACCATGACCATGTGCAAGGACAACTTTTAATGTTCACTCTTCTGCGATCTGCCTCACAACCTCTCCCAGTCGTCCACTGTTATTTGGAATATTATTTAGCTTAAATTGGATCTTATTATGATATAGATAATAATATATATAATTTACCAAACAAAATAAACTGTTTTAGATCAATGCAATGTAAAAACTAATAAATGCCTCCAACTAATCAGGGAAGGTCCTAGGTACCAGAAACAAGTCAAAAATACAGAGTGCCAAGCTTTATCTATAACACGTTTACAGTCTTTTATGTCATATGAGAGTCTATCAGCAAATGCAAGGAAGTAGAAAGGGAGAACCCTGAAGTCCAACCCCATACCAACACATGCTAAAGCGCCGATACGTTATAATGAAATTGCTCACCAAAGCATTAAAAGAAGTACAAAAAACAATAGAGAACTTGTGCATAGGACCACAGGTATATATTTGTGGGACAGCCATGCCCATAGCTTCGTGTAAATTATGAAGCCTGTATGAATATTTGTGCAACAGTTACCTTCACATTCAACTTTTTTCTTTTCCAATAGAAATGATGAACTGGAAAAAACGTATATCCATATACTTATAGATCAAACAAATATTTGACAGAATGTTATCGGCGAGATAAGAGAAACTTAGACATTTATGAAAATAGATAATTCATTACCAAAGGCTTAGAGGCAGTCAGATAGAAGCTCTAGACAATAAGCTGAATACCAGTGACAGAAACCACTTAAAAGAATTGAAAGAGTCGAACAAAGGAAAGGGGATTCATTTTCAGAGTATAAAGGAGGTAGGTATCTTAAAGTGTCGTAAATCTCTACTTCCACTAGCTATGAATATTATCATAATTTTTCAAAACCTCATAAAAGGATTCTGATCAAGTTCAACTTCAGAACACAACTTGCGCCCCACATATAAAACATGACTATGCCTCCATGCCCCACAAAGACATTTTAGGTAGCAATTTTAATAACATAGGAAAAATCAAGTTCACTTAACAGTTAAGACATATGCACTTGCACATGCCATTGTAAAAATCAGGAACTCCAGCAACCAAAATTAAAGGACTCGTAATCTTTATTTTTGGTAATTTTATAATGAACTAGTATGCTGCAAAACATCTCCACCTTGAAACAACAGGCAAAGCCTAAACCTAAAGACTTCAATCTAAAATTCCCTTACTAAAAGCTCAGACAAAAACTAAAATTTACCATCATTATCATTAAATTAAACATGTACACCTATAAAAATTCTACTGTCACTTAAAAAGCATGCATAACACCATCATACATAGCATTCTTAATCCGAAACATACATACACAACATAAGGAAAAAAATAAAATAAAATAACCTGAGCAAGAGTGAGAGCATTAGACTGATGAGACTTAACAAGCTGATCATAATGTTGTTTAATCTTCCTCTGAGTTGCACTAGACGACGTCGTAAAAGGATAAAGACAAACCACTTGTTTCTTGTCCTTTTTCACTTCATCTTCCACCTTAACATTCTCTTTTTTCTTCTTAACCCTCTTCTTCTTTTTCTTGCCACACTCAGACTCGGACTCCATAACTTCACTATCCAAACCCGACCCATTTGAACCCGGGTCATCATCACCAACCCCTTTAATCAAAGTGGCCCATTTGGGGCTTATTTTATCATCATCAACATTAGTATTATTGTTAATAATAAAAAGATTATCTTTTTTTGTTGTTGTTGTTGTAGTGTGATTGTTGTAGTAAAAAAGAGATGAGATGAGAATAAAGAAAGAGAGAAGAGAGAGAGTGAAGAAGAGAGAGATGAAGAGTAACATGGGTGGTGATGGTGGTTCTTGTTCCAGGAAGCAAAGTGGTGACGCCGCCATGTCAATGCCTCTCATTTAACACAGCCTCACCTTGTTGTGTGAGGATATTTATGAACAAAAAACCAAACTTTTTATTGTTAGTACCTTCGTGCCTAGCCTAAATACATGTTCATTTTAACTTTTGACAAGTCAAATTTATTTTATTTTGACTAAGATTTTCATATATTATATAATTACAAAAATTAGAATAAATTATATCATTAAAAAGAGCATGTTGTCTAGTTTAATTCGCAACTTTTAGTTTTTTCAAATAATAAATAAATAATTTGTAATATTTAGTCAAATATTGGTCAATTTAACTCTTTAAAAACCAAAATAGACATGTAAATAGGGACGGAAGGAGTATTATTTTTTCTAACATCCATAAATGAATTATAAATAAATGTCAAAATCAATTACTGTACTTAATTCCTTTTTCATTCCGTACGTACGAGAGAAGTTAAGGTTAATGGTTAATATTTCCCCCGTTTCACAATACATGTCCACCTTTGAAGATAAAATTTGTTTCATATTAGTTGTCCACTTCAACTTTCAATGTAAGTTTATATTTCCAAAATCAACTCTACACCACCTATTTCTAATTTATATTTTCAAGATTAACCATATTTCACATATTATACTTAATTAATGCAATTAATACAACTTTTTTCATCAACATTCACATATTATTATTTAAATTTATTATTTATAACTTTAAAATTTATTAATAAAATATTTAATATCTAATACTCATAATGTTTATTCAACTTTCAACGATAAATTAATATATAATACTATGTTCTCAGCTAAACTATCGATCTTCACATGATTCTTTTATATAGTTCGTGTTTCTACGATTTTCATGAAATATTATAATGTTCTGAACTTTTAAATATATTATTACAAATATAAAAAAATACACGAATAAAGGAAACAGTACAACCCGTGCATTGCACGGACAATAAGCTAATTATTAAAAATATTACAAAATACCAATTGAGAACAGTTGTGGGGACAACTATTAACTACTCCCTCCGTTTCAAAATACATGTCCACTTTCAAAAAATCACACATTTCATTATATCCTCATAATATAATATGTATAAGAGAGATCTTATCCAAATATTTGGTCATGTACTACTAATGTAATAAGGACCGTTGAATCTTGAATTAAATAAATGATAGCAGTTGGATTTAAAATAAGAAAATATTATATTTTCATAATCTAAGCCTAAACTAAGCTTAATTGAATAGGTTAGTTAAGTAGATATCCTAAACTGAATAGATTACTTAATACAAAATCCGTAACTATTTTTTCTCTTCAGTTTCTAGAAAATTTTACGTAAATAATACTTTAAAAATCATTACTGAATTTAAGAATATTTCGTGAGTTTCGTGTGGGTTGTAAAATCGTCAAAATCTGATTTATAGAACTCAAAGATATAGTCAAAATAAATCAAACGAAACCCGAAAAAAAAATTATGTTCGATTCTCTCTACTAAAATATTTAAATACATGCACATTAGATGAGTTCATAAATTAAAATGTGATAAATGTCAGATCACTTCACTCAAAAAATATTTTGAAATGAATTTAGGATACATAGCACTAGTATAATTGTAATTATTTGATAAATTTAACAATTACAAAAATATCTCATATATTTATATTAAAACAATCTATATGTAAGTGCTTACTTTTTGAAACTTATTAGGATTATTAATGTTTTAAATAAATATATAATCTCTTGGAATGTGTCATGTGTCATGTGTGTATATAAGAATTTGTGCTTTGAATTTTCTGGTGTCACTTATTGAAGACACGTTTGTGTTTATTGAAGGCAAATTTGTAGTAGTATTTATATTTATTAAAGGCTAAACAGGAAAAAGATTACAATGGTAACATTTATTGAAGGCTAAACATGATAAAAATACAATGATTTTTTTATCATGCGTCAATTTGAGTTATTTTAATTGAAATTTGATTGAAATAGTTTTTGTATATGCATGATGTATCATTATTTTAGAAAATAATCAATTAAAATGAATTAAATTCATGAATTTTCACGTCTATTATGTGCACATGAACACATGATAGAAAATGAATTAAATACATAACGATATCTGATCTACTCTTGGTGTCTTGCTTTCTTTCGAGTTTTTTAAACTTTACTTTAGTTTAATTGCGGTTGTTTGAATAGATATGATTAAACTGTTTATCTTCCCTCGAACAAGAGTCGACCCATTATCACGTCTAGGGTTTTAGTTGCCTCATTCGTTTTTCATTACACAGATTTACAATTCCCTTTCACTGATTAAATCCTCTCTGTTCTTCCATCATATCTTCTATTTTTCAGTTTTTTTTTAAAAAAATTTGAATAAATATTTTTCTAGATGAGATCTAATTATTTTTCGGAAATATTTGTTGTTACCTTGTTATCAAGACTCTTAATTAGTTACTCATCTTTTTTGATATTAATATATTTTATTTGAAGTTCTTGTGTGTTTTGGTGTTAGCTTTGTTGTAGTTTTGTTGGGAATGACTTATACTCCCTCCGTCCCAGCAGGTTGTTTACGCTGGGGGAGGGAGGGCTTGACAAGCATTTTAAGGCTTATAAAAAGTATAGTTCTATAAATTTTTTTGGGAATTTTTTTTTCTATATAAAAATATAATAGTTTAACTTTTATTCAGAAAAAGAAAATTTTAAAAATAAATTATAGAACTATATTTTATAAGAGCCTTAAAATACGTGTCAAGTGCACGATTCCCAACGTAAAGAACCTGATAAGACAGAGGGAGTATGATTTTTTGAGATACTTGAAATTCCTGCATCGAAACTGGAACAATGCTGAATATCGGAAGAGTTTACTTTTTACAACAAAAAATTATTTATAGTTTGGAGGCCTCTCTTCCCCCAAATTTAGTTGATGTAACTTAAAAATCTGAATATTGGACTACGGATGTCATTTATGTAAAGGTCAATTGTGATGCTGTTAGTTTCATGGATGGTGTAGGTAGGCTCGCTCAGAATGTTATTATAATTCTTTTTAATTTAAATTTTTTTATTCTACATGTTAAACGATTTGAAAACAAAGCGACTACTTGTTTAGTTCGTTTATTTGTTTACCAATCAGGCATGTATTGTCAGTCCAAAAATATATTCATACTATTTTTTAGTGTTTTAATGTATGAATTAATTTTGTTTGTCAAAAAAACAATATGATTACTTAAATATTTGTAACAACAAACGTTGACATTAAAAACAAACGATAAAACCACCCATTAGGTCTTCCCGGCCCTAAAAATTTTTAAAGTCAATTTAGTGTTTATACCTATCAATGATATATCACTCAAATATATTCGAATCGTGATAATACTTGATCAGCTTTTACTTTCAAAAATATATTTTTACTTGTATAGTTAACACACTTCTACAAGTGAAATATAGTTCTTCCAGCAATTTTGACTAATTTAATATTTCAATAGCTTTTTAAAAATTAAATGGATAACACCCCCTCGACTTTCATAAAAGTATTTCATGCCCTGAATAAAAAATCTTGTGCCCCTAAATTTTTGATTTTCATGGTGCCCCATAAGGCCGAGTCTGTTTTCATGAGAAATATATAGTGGAAACTTGAGAAAATAGTTAACTTAACAAAAAAAAGAAAGATGTATTAATAATTTCTTATAATTTTGAACGTTAGTTTGATCCAAATGAGCAACATGGTATGGTACAATTATAATGTCGTGCACAAGAACTTGGACGGTTGATAGTTTTAAATGTTACAATACTCTCTATAATTTTAACAATCGATTAACACATGCTGGATTACCCACTTGAGGTAGAATGCACAGGTTTGGCTTGGGTATGTGGAAACCATCTACTGCCTGTTAAACATTGTGATCATCTTCTATTGACACGTCCATACTCAGAAATGGTCATCAGAAGGGTGTACATGCTTCTGCTCTCGATATTACGCCAATCTTCCCCACATGGAATCAACTCAGGTAATCACATTGGCTTTCGTGTTAAGCTGTCTCGTAAAATGCCGACATTGTTAACATTGCAGGGCCGTCGATTAAGGTGTGCAAAGAGCTTTATTACACATGGCCCCAAATTTAAAAGGGTCCTCATAATTATCAAATGTATACAGGGAGTATTTTAGTATGTGATAACTTGGAGACACTTTTAATAGTGATATTCAATTATTTGTGTTAGAGTTGTTTTCGTGATTCATTTTTTATAAACTTTATTCTTTATAAAATAATTTTTACGTGTGTTTTTTACTAAATTTTTATTTAGCCCAGGGCCTCCAAAATAGTTGAGACGGGCCTGATTGCGGGTTTTCAACTATCAGATGTGGAGGCAAAGAGATGATCTAGTTCATGACAAGGAGGCCCTCACAGGCTCACACCGGAAGCTTAGATAGCACCAATCACAAATGATATAAGATGTACAACTTCTTCCTCCACTTGGCTTCAAAAGCGCCTTCAAAAACTTCCAAGATATTTTGTAACTTGCTTAAGCTTACTGTGGCTTAAGCTAGCTTTGCTTTGTTTTGCTTGTAACCTTGGCTTGTGCACAAGTTGTTACTAATTTACTTGTCCATTTTCTCCCTCAAATGGGCGTTAGATTATTGTGAAAAATTATATGAACATTTTTTCTACCATGTGCCCATTGGCACATGATAAGCACTGAAACTTATAAATTTAAACCATTTTGATTGGTTGCATTTTATAGTAGTGGTGGGCCCCTTGCATTTACAAAAACTCCACCAATCAAATTGACCCAATTTTATAAGTTTCTGCGCCTATCATGTGCTCATGGGCACACATTAGAAAAACCCATATACGAAATAAATCTTTGAATCATGTAAAACGGAGTTAAAATGAATAAGATATGTTTAAATTCCACAGCCAAACTTTGACACTTAATATTTCACACATTTTGACTCCATTTTACATGATTTAAGGATCTATTTTATGTACTTTTTCGCAAAAATTTTAAATATATAATTTATCTTCCAGTCCGAAATCAATTCTATTATATTTTACATAACACAGGGGTATTACGAGTGAAAAATCAAAAGTACAGGGTTACCACAGATAAAAGCCAATAAAATGATGGTACCAGCGAGAAAAGCCAATTTTACAATGATACCAAAGAGAATATCCCTATTTTTTTTATTTGTTTAGTAGTTGAGATAAAATTAAACCTATTTATTTTATAGAATATCAATATCAATTTTGCTATATAATACATGATTGCATTCTATAACAGTGCCACATTACACTTTTTTTTCCTTGCTAAGCACCACACACACATTACTTTAATTCATAATAGAAACCTTGGATGTCCCTTTGCCACTAGTTTTGTCTTTCACATAACTTGAATTAGGTGAGAATGAGAATTGTCTTTCCAAGTATTGCCGTTAAATAATTTCAAGCACTTGTTCTGAAGTGCAGAATCTTTTCTGAAAAGTGCAAGTTTACCATACTTCTGTAAAAATAAAAAATTGAAGTTCTGCTAGAAACATATACAAGTTTCCTATCAATCATCGCCATATATTATTTTCTTAAATTATATCATAGAACGTACACATACATAAAATGTTACTGAAAATCATTTTAATTTTCTCGATAAACAACTTTTTTAACTGTACAACAATTTTAATCGTAAACGGGGAAAGATTTAAAAGCTTCGTAACGTACGATAGGACAATGGACATAACTTTATTAATGAACGTGTGAGATTGAGTTGAATGTTTACCAATATTGGTATGTTTAGCTTTTATTCAAAATATTATCATCTTTAGATTAATTATGAATTTATGATTATTTGTTCAGGGTCGATCCATCCATTTTTTTTTATTTAAAGTTCTGCTCAGGTCTGGTTCACATACGTGTATTAGTAATGGCATTTAACTGGCTCGACTCAAATTGACAGGCTATTTGATTTTGTAAATTCAGATTAACTTAATTAATAATATTTTTTTGGGATATTCTTCATGGTACCATTGTAAACTTGGCTTTTCTAGCTGGTACCATCACTTTATTGGCTTTTATCTGTGATAACCCTGTCCATTTGATTTTTCACTCGTGATACACCGTGTTATATAAAATATAATAGAATTGATGATTGAAATCATTGTGAAAAAATATATGAACGGTTTTCTTACATGATAAGCACGGAAATTTATAAATTTAAACCATTTTGATTGGTTGCATTTTATAATAGTGGAGGACCCCCTGCATTTACAAAAACTCCATCAATCAAATTGACCCAATTCTATAAGTTTCCGCGCCTATCATGTGCTCATGAGCACCCATATACGAAATAGATATTTGAATCAGGTAAAACGGAGTTAAAATGAGTAAGATATGTTTTTAAACTTTGACACTTAATATTTCACGCATTTTGACTCCATTTTACATGATTTAAGGATCTATTTTATATACTTTTTTACAAAAATTTCAAATATATAATTTATTTTCCAGTCCGAAATCAATTCTATTATATTTTGCATAACACATGGGTATTACGAGTGAAAAATCAAAAAGTACAGGGTTACCCTAGAAGCTAATAAAGTGATGGTACCAGCGAGAAAAGCCAATTTTATGATGTTACCATAGAGAACAGCCCTATTTTTTTTATTTGTTTAGTAGTTGAGATAAAATTAAACTTATTTATTTTATAGAATATCAATATCAATTTTGCTATATAATAAATGACTGCATTTTATAATAGTGCCACATTACACGTTTTTTTCATTGCTAAGCACCACACACACATTACACTTTGATTCATAATATATATATATATATATATTAAAACCTCTATAATAATTCTAGAGGTTCAGGGGCAGTTTATTGGAGCAAGGGCTGCAAAAATCCGTGGAGGTTTATCAGTTAGAGAAGCAGAAGCTTTGAGCTTCAAAGAGGCGCTAACGTGGAAGAAGAATTGGAGGAATAGTAGGTGTATTTTCGAGCTGGATGCTAAATTGGTAGTAGATGCTGTTATTGGTCATAGTAAGAATTCTATTTTTCATGGTATTATAGATGACTGTAGAGAGATTTTTCAACACTTTGAGAGAGTGTTAGTAGTGTTTGAACACAGGTTTGCCAATAAAGTTGCCCATGTCTTAGCAAAGGCAGCTTGTTCTATGTCAGATAGTATGGAGTGGTTTTATACGGGATCCAGATTTATTTGTAACCTTATTGCTGAAGAGTCTTAATATATGCAAGTGCAATTTGCTTTTTAAAAAAAAAATAATAATAGTGGACTCCCCCTGCATTCACCTAAATTCCCTCAATAAAAATATCCCAAATTATCAACTCATAAGGACCAAATTTTGATACTCAATTTGGTACCTCCAGCATTACTCATAATAGTATTCTATAGTAATACATTCTTGTTCTAATAAAAAATTATGATCTTAATTTGGACTGGTTATAATTAACAACAACATTATAATAATGTCTAATTTTTTTCAAGTATATAATGTATTGATTTTCCTCTATATAAGAATAAAATTAGTTTTTCTACTATGTGCCCGATGGTATATAACAAGAGCGAAAATTTATAAGTCATGCATGCAGGGGATCCACCACTACTTAAAAAAAAATAACTAATGTTAAACTTATAAATTTTCGCGCTTATTGTATGTTCTTGGGCACATGGTAGAAAATTCGGAATAAAATACCTAAAATTACATACACACCATTGAGTCATTGCTGGGTTTTATACCAGCAATGAGTCATTATTTGGGTTGTTTACTTGATTTTTTCTATATTTAATAATATTTTAAAAAAATATTTTTTTTCTCTTTACAATTATTTACAGTAACAGATAATAAATATTATAAATTAATAGAAATTTAACATAACCTTATATTTTAATTTTTTAATTATTATATTTTTTATCGAATAATAGTACGTACAAAATATAAAAAATCACAAGTAAGTTAAATAAATACTCACAAGTTCTTAAATTATTTTAAATTACGTACTTTGGTGTTATGAGTCAAGTATATTTTATTATTTTTATTATTGTTTTCAATTTCGTCAAAATATTATCAAAGAAAATACATTAAATTAAAAAGTAAAGACATGTATTTTTATAATGATGGATAACTACTTATGTATTAATTAAAATACTTACTTATAATAATAAATATTTGAAATTAATAATAATTATTGTCGCGGCGCTAATTGTTGATTTCTCCGAAACATTTACCATAAAATTTGTGAAAGTTGACTCAACTGTTTTCGTTATATGGCTTTACAGTATAATTTGATTAACTTATTCAAATATATAGTTTGTATAATTTTATAAATTATTCAAAATAAATATTTGTACTCTTTTCAAAGTTCAAAAGATTTTATTTATTTTTTGTATATATGTTACAACATTTTAACAAAAAAGTAAAACACAAAGAAAAACTTAAATACATCCGCAATGATTCATTGCCAGGGAAAAAACTAGCAATAAACCATTGCTTGTTGTAACCAATGAAAAACTTATTCAAATCTATACTATATTATAATAGACGAAATATTGAAAGTTTTAGTACCTGTTTTTTGGTACAAAGTAATTTTACCTAATTACCCATACTTATATATTTTTAAAAAAGTAATTTTTATAAAAAAAAAATTTATACCCTATATAATAATATTATATATGGTTACCTCTTTCAATAAAAAATGTTACCTTTTCTATTTTTCTTAACCAAAACAATCAAAACACGTTAATTAGTTAACTTTTTCAGATATTAATTACCTTTTTCAACAAAAAAATTTATACACTATATAAAAATATCATATATGGTTACCTCTTTCAATCAAAAATGTTACTTTTTCTATTTTTCTTGACCTAAACAATCAAAACACGTTAATCAGTTATCTTTTTCAGATATTAATTATCTTTTTCAACAAAAACATGTTACCTTTTCTATTTTTTTCATCTAAACATTTTCTTTTCCAAAAATATCACGGACAAATGAAATATTTCATTTTTCGAATATATCACGGGCAATCAAAACATCTCATTTTTCAAGGACAACTAAAAATTCTCTATTTTTTAAAAATATCTCGAGCAAGTATATTTAATAAAGTAGAATAATAATAATAATAATAATAATAATAATAATAATAATAATAATAATAATAATAATAATAATAATAC
>PHNY01273224.1:1640-12858 GCA_003724115.2 Anethum foeniculum | reverse complement strand
TCTTAGCTTATGCAGCACATAAGAAATTCAAGGTCTTCCAGATGGATGTCAAGAGTGCATTTCTTAATGGAGAACTGGAAGAAGAAGTCTATGTTGAACAGCCACCAGGATTTGTTGATCCCAAGCATCCTGATCATGTCTACAGGCTAGACAAAGCACTCTATGGACTAAAGCAAGCACCAAGAGCATGGTATTAAATGAGTATGATGGGTGAGATGAGTTACTTCTTGGGATTGGAAATTAAACAGACTGATGATGGAATTTTTATTAATCTGTCCAAGTATACAAAGAATTTGTTGAAGAGGTTTAATATGCAAGACAGTGAAACAGCAAGTCCTCACATGGCCACTGCTATAAAGCTTGATCCTGATCAAGGCACATCAGTTGATATTACAAATTACAGAGGTATGATTGGTTCCCTTCTGCACTTAATAGCCAGTAGGCAAGATATCATGTATGCAACTTGTTTCTGTGCAAGATTTCAGGCAAATCCTAGGGAGCCACATCTAATTGCAGTAAAGAGGATATTTAGATATCTGAAAGGAACTGCATCACTTGGTCTATGGTATGCAAGAGAAGCTGACTATCGATTATGTGGATATTTAGATGTTGATTTTGCAGGATGTAACATAGACAGGGAAAACACCTTTGGTAGTTGTCAGTTCTTGGGAGTAAAGCTAGTTTCATGGTTCAGCAAGTGATCAAGTTTTTGTGTTTTGTTACCGTGTATCTCTTTGTATATTTCCCTATCCTATTTCAATCAACTTTCTAACTGTCTTCCGCCTCTTCTCCATGACTTGCAGTGGACTCGGTTGTTCTGTTCAACTACATGCCATATTTCTCGGAACTATTTTTGACCTTATTCCCTCAGTTGTGTAGTATAGCCTGCATATCTTTACTTAATCATGTCCTTAGAATCATGTCATGTCACATCTACTATGTCAAATTAAAAATCTGTACGTCATGTCAGCTTACTTCATATCACGTCTTGCCACGTCTTGCCGCTCTTCACGTCCAATCAAAAATAGGGGTATAACAGTCAATATAATTAAAATAAGAATATTTTCATGTTTGTGGAAAAATAAGAATGATGTGTGATAAAATAACCATATACATATAATATATACACATATAAATAATTATCTCTAATTTGATTGAGGATGAAAAAATATTTAGCAAACCTCATGACAGGGCCTCATAGCAGACTTCCTTGACGGGTTCTCTTTGACAGAAACCCAATACGACTCACACATATTCTTATATATATATATATACATATATACATATATATATATATATATTAATATTCATATATACTCGATAATTATTATTCTTTATTTTAAGATAAAATAACTTATTTTAATATTCATAAGCATGCATTACACAATTTCACAGCAATGAAACATGACTTTAATTAATTCAAAACATAATAAATTCAATATAGTCGTACAACCGTACAAATTGGTTTGACTAAAAAATGTATTTGATTAACGAACTCAATTTTTAGGCAGTTTAAGAATTGTGAAATAGAGATTTAACATTTTGTAGTAGGGTAATATATTAAAAATAATTTCTGTAAACAAAATATATCATACCATTTAAAATATTTTATAGAATTGTTAAACAAGTTGATTAATAGTTTACAATGTAAGAAAATGTTAAATTAATTTAAGTTAATAGTATGCGATTAAACAAACTAAAATATTTCTTAACAAAAAAAATGAAAAAAGAACAAGCTAATAATTTACTAAGTAACATACCATAATGTATAAATTCTTTGAATATATTATATGTATGTACTAAAATATTATATATTGATAATTGATAAGTCGGTATAATAAGTTTTTTAAGAAAAATTATATGATAAATGTAGAAATAATTATTTATTTTAGGTTGGTTAATATGATTATTGTAAATATTTTTTATTATCGTTGAAATGGGAATAATGCGGGATGAAATAACCAAATAATGGCTAAGAAATTCAAGTTGCAACGTCTACTAATTCTTATCAACTTAACATTACATAACTCAATCCAACTCTTTCTTTTACCTATAAATCCTTTTACTCTCTTTTCAGGACTCTTTCTTCATATATCCTCTCAATTCGGTAGTTGTCCATCTCTTATATCTCCCTCTCCTTTTATACACTTCGTGTCACGATGGCCAAAAAAAGCACATACAAACAAACCCACTTCTTCTCGCAATAATGAAACCACTGAAACTCCACGTGTAAACACAACTTGGGTCGCCACTGGCTCTTTAGAAGATGACATCGCTTGCACTATGAAGCCCAAAAAACTCGAAGAGGGTAAGATGTTGATGGGAAACAATGTTGTTGTAGAGCTTCCTGAAGGTGATCAACGAGCCGATTGGTATCGTTCAGGATGGTTATGTCTCTATTACTACCCATTTGATGTTGGATTCACTTTGCCATACCCCAAATTGGCCATGGATGTCTTGGAAACTTTGCAAATTGCTCCTGGTCAGTTGATGCCTTTTTCCTAGAGGGAAATTGCTTGTCTCGATGCCATTGAGGCCAAACACCATCTTAATATCAATGTCGATGTTATCAAAGCTTCTTACATTCTGAAGAAGTACAGTGGTTGTCGTTATACTTTTACTAATGTGAACACAGAAGACCCCCTCATTTTCAACATTGATGGCGTTAATGATAGAGGTTGGAATGGAAATTATCTATTTGCTGAAAAAAACACCCTCCACAAAGGCTCTGAGAATTTAGTAGAATAATGGAGCTGAGAAGGTAAACTTCTTTCCTATGTTTTTTAGTTTTACGCTTACCTCATGTTTGATGATTTACCTAGATAGACAAGTCGTAGTAAATGTTGTTGATGTCATATCTGATTTATTAGGATGTTGAACATTGATGTCCAAATAACTGTCAGTAAGTTCATCTCATCGTTGGCTATAACTTTGCTGTAATATGCTATCTTAATCTTTGTTATTCCCTAGTTACATTCGAATAGAAGTTGTTGTTCTTACTTCAATTATATTTTCTGGTCGTGACGAGTTGCTTAAAACAAAAATACTTGCTTAAAGAAACTTCCTTTCATGTCTTCTTGTAGAACCCCAGTATGAACTCGATGATTCAAACAATGATGTTTCTGTGTTTGTTGGCAAGATACTTGATTTGCCTGTAGATAATAGACTTTGGCCTAATTGTTTAAGTAGGCCCATCAAAAATGCTTGTACGGTATATGTCTCCCAATTGTCCAACAAGAACAAATATATTGTTAAAGTTGATAGTATTGCTACTGAGAAGCAAGGGAAATCACTTACTAAAAGTGCCGGTCATTGAACCAGGAGCAAAAAATCTACCCCTGCAGTCGTCAAGACGTCTTCCTCAGTGCACAGTTTGTCCTCCAGTTCTTTGGAAAGACCAGAAGAGGAGAAAGGAGAAAAATATGGTAAAGAACTCGAAATGAGTTCCAGCGACATTTATGCCAATGGTATATCATTTTTTCTCCTTTCTGATTTACCTCTGCTTATCCATGTCCCTGTGCATAATGATGTTGATGTCTATCGAACCGTGTTTTCTCATTATAGAATTTAAGCCTCCTAGTATCAAGCCTCTGTTGATGTCCAATAACGATTTGTTTGCTAAGCATTCCCGTGATGAAAAATCAACTGAAACTGACTCCTCCAAGACGGTTGTTCCAATCAGCCCCTTAACCAGTCCTCTTAATAAGAAGTTGAAGTTAGGCCCTTCCACTGATGTAGGCAAATCAGATACCTCTATGCCTCTAGTTGCACAAGGTTATAACGTCAATGGTCATGTGGAATCTTTCACTCACCTTCTCGACGACTCATTGCCGCCACAGACTGTCAAGGGCCATTCCTCTAAAAACATCCAACAAGTTATTGATTATTCAGCTGGACATGTTTTTCATGTAAGCCCCCTATTTATGTCCATCTTTACTATGTTTAGTTCCTAATTGTCTTACAATCCCTACTGTAACATGTAGGCTTTCCAAGGCATTTTGGCTGCACGTGATGCTCTTGTAGAAAGAGAAAAAAAGTATAAAACCCTTGAAGTTGAGCATGGAGGTTGTGGAAAGAGGCTGCGTGTCGTTCAAGAGTTAGCCACCAACTACATGAAGTCTGCTAAAGATGTCCAACGAGAGCTTGATGATTTGCTGCCAAAGTACAAGGCATGGAGTTGAAGATTGCTAAAGAGGCTAACAGGACAGTCACTCAAACAGCCATGAGAACCAGAATTGAAATGATGAAGGAATATCACAGGGGTGAATGGAGCACATGGGACGTTGCTGAAATAGTGCGCATTTACAACGAGGCGTACCCTGATGATGCTTTTCCCCTTGATGGCCTTGATGGAGATGATAGTGGTCGTGGATCTCCGAAGGGCGATGCACCTGGTGATGAGTAGCTCTCTTGCTATCGTTTACGTTTTTCTGAATGTTAATTTATGCATCCTAAACTTGAACTTTCTAGTTGTTTTTAATAATTTGATTGGCCATGTCGTTATGCTACTATTGGTCCCTATTTCACTGGTAAAGTGGGGGGCTTTCTTTCTATTAGTGATGTCATGAACTTATGAGTTTAATGTTATCGTTATTGATATGTTATACTTATTTAATCTTTGTTCTAGTATTGATATCGCACGTGAATTCTTCTTAGATTACATTATCTTAACATGTCAGTTAATTAACATCATGTTGACTTCTTCATGTCTCTGTATTTAATGCATATGTCCTATTATATTGATACTAATGAACTGCATTGTCATACGTATTGTATTGTCTTACAAATGTGTTGTCCTAAATGGGGACTTGGTTTGTTTCGAAACGTATTAGGGACGTTAATACGCCCGTTTTTGTTACTGCTTGTTATTTGGTATAATTATGTTACATGTCACTTTTATATTTGTCATATCATCGTTGAAAATGTGTATTAGACGTCAATATTTGTTTACGTTACGTCAAGAGTGTGTAGTGCATGCACCATGGCGGGTAGTTAAAAGGCCTTTCCCTCTTGAAACATACCAAATCATATTCGTTATAGTGTTAAATGTTGTTTTTTGTAAAAAAATAATTGTCATAGGATGATCAGTCCTTTGTGTCATATTGACAGTGACAATTTATTGTCACCGTTTTGTTATACAAGCAACATTCATGGTATGCACAGCGTTTTACACTAGTGTTAACGATGATCAATGATCAAGATAACCAATAAGCAACATCATATTAAATTGACATTGTATAAAGAAGCAAAAGCATCACAGACATTCATTGCAAGTACTTAGTCTGAAATTACATATTTGAGGAACTAGTGAGCACGGAAGCATAGAATAGAAGCAACTACATTATTCCTGTCCTAATGACTTATTCATGCAAAATAAAACAAATAACAAAGCAAAGTCATGAAAAGACAAGACACATTACACATGATATTTCTTGAAATGAATTACATTCTAGCTTCTGAGAATCTTAACTCTATCCAATGATGATAAGTGATAAGCTCCTCGTCCAACAATGGCATCTATCAGGCAGGGTCCTTCTCAAGTGTCATTGAATTTTCCCGCTGTCATGTCCATTGTATTTTGAAACACCTTTCTAAGAAATAGATCACCCACTTACAATGTTCTAACGTGGACATGCTTGTTGTAAGATCTAGTTACTTTTTGCTGATACGTTGCCATACGTATTTTGGCCATCTCCCACAACTCATTCACATTGTCGACATCATGTGCTAGTTCATGTAGATTGGTTTCGTACGTTAATAATCTATACCTGAAAGTTGGCGTCATTGCCTCTATTGGTAGAACGGCCTCTGTACCATATACTAGGCTGTATGGAGTTTGCCCTATAAAGCTTTTCGGTATTGTCCTATTTGACCATAAGACCCAAGTTAGTTCTTCATCCATTTTCCTTTATACAGTGGTAGCACTTTCTTCAGGTTGTTGATGATGATTTTGTTGCTTGATTCTGCTTTTTCGTTGGCTTGCGGGTATCTCGGTATGGATTTTACCAAGTTGATGTTGTACTTTGCACATAAGGCTTCTGTTTTATCACTTATGAACTGTGATCAATTCTCACAAATGATTTCAGATTGTATGCCAAATTTGCATATGATGTTTTTCTTGATGAAAACAATCACGTCCTTGGATTTGACCTCCCGTAGGGCTTTAGCTTCTATCCATTTAGAGAAATAATCAGTCATGGCCGGCATAAGAACTTTCTGTCCTGGTGCCCGTGGCATTTTACCGATAATATCCATCCCTCATTTCATGAAGGGCCAAGATGAAAATGAAGCATAAAGATATTCCGAGGGTTGATGTATAATTGGTGCATGACATTGACAAACATCACACTTCTTGACATATTCGATGGCATCTTGTCATAAAGATGGCTAAGAGTATCCCATTCATAGTATTTTCAATGATAAATTTCTCCCCGCAGTGTGGTTGCCACATTCGCCTTCATGTACTTCACGCATCACCATCTTAGCTTCATCCTTTTCTATACACCTCTGTAGCAAGCCAGTAACAGACTTCTTGAATAAGACATCATCAATAACAGTGAATCTTGAAGCTTTCATTCTGAGCATTCTTGCTTCATTGTTATTCTCAGGTTGTTTCCCACGAAGTATATACTCTTTGTATACGTGGGTCCATCCATTCAGGTAGCCGTTTTCTGTCATAGTAGCATCATTTCCAGTAGTTATCGACATTGACTCCTTTAGCCTCTCAAAAGCCAGTTTGATGATATGTGTGATTGGGACATGACTTAGGTTCACATTCTTCAACACTGCACTCAAACCAGCTAAGGCGTCGGCTTCTGTGTTCGATTCTCTCGATATTTGTCGTATATTGAAAGTGTCGAAATTACTTTGTATGGTTTTAACCATGGATAGATAGGCAGCCATCTTCATATGACCCATTAACTTGATTGACAATCAAAAGGGAGTCTCAGTTCATGTCCAAGTGTTTGATTTTTAATTCTCTTGCTGTTGTCATTCCCATTATTAGGGCTTCATAATCTGCCTCATTTTATTCGTTGCTTTGAATTCACAGCATATAGATTGGGCTATCATATCCCCTTGTGGGGATTTCAGTACGATTCTTAAACCTGTACTGTTCACGTTAGATGCCCCATCAGTGTACAATGACCATGCTTGAACATCTTCATTTGTCATGATGTGTTGAAGTTCTTCCTCTTCTTGTGTCATTTAAATTGGATTGAAATCATCCTCAAAATCAGCAAGGGCTTGATATTTAATGGTTGTCTTGGCTACGTACTCAATATCGTATGTACTTAATTGTATGGACCACTTAGCAATTCTTCCTGTCAATTCTGGTTTGTTCAAAATCGTTCTTAAGGGGAAATTAGTCATGACATGTATTTTGTGTGACTCAAAATAATGCCTCAGCTTAGTGGATGTCATTTTCAGAGCAAGAATAAGTTTTTCGAGGGAAGTATACCTTTTCTTAGCTTCCAAAAGGCTTTTGCTAACATAATAGATTGGGGATTGGACACCATCTTCTTCTTTCACTAAGACACCACTCACTGCATGATCTGTCACGGAGAGATAAACGTACAAGACTTTATTGGGCTTAGGTTTGGCTAGTAATTGAGGTGTTGTCAAATAGTTCTTGAGTTCGCGCAACGCTTCTTCATGTCGTTCAGTCCATTGGAAGACTTTATTCTTTCTCAACACATCATAAAAAAGTCGATATCGGTCTGAGGAACGTGATATGAACCTGTTCAAAGTCGCAACTCTTCCTGTTAACTTATGTACTTCTTTTAATGACGTGGGACTGTGTAGTTCGAAAATTGCTTTTATTTGTTCTGGGCTAGCTTCAATTCCTTTTCGTGTCACCATATGTCCCAAAAACTTCCCCGAAGAAACAACAAAGTTGCATTTAGATGGATTGAGCTTCATGTTGAATGACTTCAGTATGTCAAACGCTTCTTTTAGGTACCTGACATGATTCTTTGCATTTTCTGATTTCACTACCATATCATCGATGTACACCTCCATAGTTTTACCAATTTGCTCCTTGAACATCATGTTCACCAATCGTTAAAATATAGCCCCAACATTCCTCAAACCAAATGGCATTGCTAAGTAACAGTATATGCTTCTATCTGTCACAAAGGCTGTCTTATCTGCATCTGATGGGTCCATTTGTATTTGATTGAAACCACTTGACGCGTCCAAGAAAGTGAGCAGTTCATGTCCTGCAGTTGAATCCACCATGGTGTCGATGTGTGGTAAGGGATATGGATCTTTGGGACAAGTCTTGTTTAAATCAGTATAATCGACACAAACTCTCCATTTTCCATTCTTCTTTTGTACTATGATGATGTTGGCTAGCCATTTCGGGTAATCCACTTCCTTATCATTCCAGCTTTCAAAAGTCTGTTGACCTCTTCGTTTATAATTTGATTCCTCTCAGTTCTATCTCTTTTGTTTGACTGGAGTGTATTTTGGATCTACATTCAACTTGTGAGTGATGATGTCTGGATTTATCCCCGCGATGTCATCACGTTGCCATGCGAAGGCGTCAAGTCTTGATGTAAGAAATTCCACTAGGTTGGCTTCTATATGTGGTTGAAGATCTTCTTCGATTAAGATCTTTTTGTCACTTGATGACAAATTCACTTTGGATAATTGTTCAGGACCTGTCATCGCTATCATTGGTGTATCTTTTGGTTCATGTTGTACGGTTAGCTTCATACAAGTCTTATAACATTCTCTTGCCGTGTTTTGACCGCCTTTATCTTTTGAACTCCCTATGGTGTTGGAAACTTAAGTACTTGATGGTATGTGGAAGGGATGGCTTTCAGATCATGTATCCATGGCCTCCCTATGATGATGTTGTATGTTGCTTCTCTATCAATCACAAAAAATTTCTGCAAGAGCTTGAGCCCCTGTACGTATGTTGGAAGTGATATTTCTCCAATTGCCCTCTTTGTTTTACCACTAAATCCAACCAATGTTGTGGGTCTCTTAGTCATGTCATCTTCTGTTAAGCCCATTTCCTTTAATGTCTGCAACATCAAGATGTTTGCTGCACTTCCATTGTCTGCTAGAATCCTTTTTATGAAGCAATTTCCAACAGGCATAGATATGACTAAGCTGTCATGTTGACTATGTCAGTCTATGGCTACTCTTATGCCTGCCCCCTTGCTACTCTTTTTGCTTGAGAATATGTAGATCCAGATAGTTTTAAGCCTCCCGCAATGAAGTTGATGATTTTATGGTGTGGTGGTAGTGGCGGTTCTCGTGGGGGAGTCCTATCACGTGTGACATGATGTGATTTATGTGATGCAAGGAACTCACTCAAGTATCCTATTCTAGTTAGTGCTTGAATTTCCCTTCTTAGAGCCACACAATCAGAGGCCTTGTGACCATAATCTCCATGGAAATCACACCACAACTTGGATTCAGGGTTGGTTTTAGGCTTATTCATCTTAGGCGGCCATTTCACGACGTCGCCGAGTTTACTGAACCCACGTACTAGTGTAGATGGTGAAATTGTAAAACTATACGTGTCACAGGCGGGTGGTAAATTGGGATCTTTCCTCCAATCCACTATGTCGTTGAGTGCGTTGACTTGATACTCATCCTTTCCATTTCTCGTGTATGGTTTGTAGTCACGTATCCCCATCGTTGGCTACTTTCTGTTGGGATGGTAATATTTGTCGTCCAATTCTCTTTTATCCTCTTCTAGACGTACGTACTGATGCCATTGCCTTCGCCTGAACGTCATCCATTATTTTACAAGGATATTTCGTTAATTCGTCATTTTTCCCTGTTAAACCTTATGACGTAATCCCTTAATAGTTCCATGTGTTTCTGAATGACTTTGTAAAGGTCACTTGTTGTTTTCTTAAATTTCCTACTACTGGAAAATTGTAGATTGAATGCATCTACCGAATCGGCAAATGAATTAATACTTTCATTGGGTAGACTTACCAACCATTGTAGGGCTGGTCCCGTTAGTGTAGAGCCCAATCCTTTGCACATACATGGTTTTCTATATTCCTGTGGTATTGGTACTATGAACATTCTTTGTTTTTATTGTGCCACGTGCTCTTGGGGATCAGTTGTACCGTTATAGAGTTTCATGTTGGGCACCGTGAACCCTTTGGGGATTTCTACTAAAGCAATGCTATCTAAAAAATGGGAGTCAGCATAGCTGGTTGGTGTGGCTTTCTCCAGGGGCTTCGGTACTCCAGGTATACGTTAGATTAAATTCCTTACTTCCTTCAATTCTTTCTACACGGATTCAGGAATTTGTCCGTGTGAACGTGATCTCCTGTGTTGATGCCTCCTTCTATGGTGTTCTTCATCGATCTCTTCATCATCCTTACCATCATCACTTTCATCTCCATCTTTCATTACTCTGCCATTTTCGTCCAAAACAATGACACCTCCATCTTTTGATTTGTGTGGATATTTTGTGTCGTCAGCGTCATCCATATTCAACTTTTGTATGACACTCTTTACCATGCCTTTGGTCATCGTCTTTGTTTTTGACTTCACCATTGGGAGTTTTTTTTTAAGATTTTCATTTTTGGATTTCAACGTCTCCATGTCACTTTGTAACTTTTTATTGCTGCAATCATTTCTCCATTGACATCTATGTCTTCTCCTTGACTCGATGAGTTGCCATATAATTCTGCGTCAGCTATCTTAGAACAATGAAAAGACTATTAATCAAATTCCCACAAACGGCGCCAATTGGTTTTGGTCATTTTTTGTAGGTTAAAGGTTAAGTCTCAGATTAGGTATATTTTGATAATTCAAAGAAATTTAAGTAAATCAAAGTAGAATAGTAAATAAAACAAAGCAAATTCGTGATGCGGAAAACCCCAATTAAGGGTAAAAATCGCGGGTGGGATTGTGTTTTTGTGATCAAGTGATCAAGTTTTTGTGATTTGTTAGCATGTATCTCTTTGTATATTTTCCTATCCTATTTGAATCAACTTTCTAACTGTCTTCCCTATGCATTTTGGTACTTCCACCTCTTTGCATGACTTGCAGTGGACTCGGTTGTTCTGTTCAACTACATGCCATATTTCTCGGAACTATTTTTGACCTTAACCCCTCAGTTGTGTAGTATTGCCTGCATATGTTTACTTATTCATGTCCTTAGGATCATATCATGTCACATCTACTATGTCATGTTATAAATCTGTACTTCATGTCAGGTCTTGCCCCTCTTTAGTCT
>PHNY01273217.1:1728-14609 GCA_003724115.2 Anethum foeniculum | reverse complement strand
AGAGAGAAAGAAGTAGCATAAACTTGGCTCAAATGGCTTGAATAAAGTGTGTGTGTGTGGGGGGGGGGGGGGGGGGCTTTATTTATAGCAAAAAATAAGGCTATTTTAGCTTTAAAATAAAGCTAAAAGGATGAATAAACAATTGGGATGGTACAAGTTGACTTGTGCAAGTGTAACCAGCTGTAGATATTCAAATTAAAGTGTATAAAAATGTGGCCCACACCTTACACAATATTCATACATCAAATAATGCAAATATAGACGTTTCCGATGAATAAAAATGAATTTTTCATATTAAATTGAAAAATTAATGAAAAATTATGAAAATTTGGGGATCCTCTTGAAATATTTCCAGAGGATCATGGTCAAAATTTCACCTTGAAATGAGTTGACCATCTTTGACTTTTAAGTGACCGGAAAATCAGTTACGTACGGATTTTAGAGTCCCGGAAAGAAGTCATGATTAAATCATGAAATTCCTACCAAAATTAATATAAAATATATTAATGACAAATCCCAAGTTTCAAGTCAAAAAGATATGTGGAAGTATTTTTTCAGATTTTCGGAACGTTAAAATAGACTTCCAGAGCGACATAAAAAATCTTTTGTCTTTACCGACAAGTTAGACAAAAGTTTTGACTTGATATATATTCAAACATAATATTACATGAATAATAATGACTATGAGGTCCGAGGAATTGTAACGCCCCCAAATCCGGGGTCAGAGGATTTTTTTCGTCACACTGAAATCTCAACAAATTAAACCTGTTTAACAATTAAACAATCTTCAATAACTGGCCAACAGTTGAAATATAAGATCAGACCCCAACTAAACCAAGATCTTTTAGGTTACAGTTCTAGAAACAAGAATCTAAATTCCACAACTTAAAATTTCCTTTATCTTTTATTACACTTTAACACAATTTCCAAACTAAAAACTTAACCCCGCTAGTACAACTTCGAAAAGAAGTGTACTAGGCCCAAATACATGATATCATAACTAATATAATTACAAACAACTTAATACAATAGCACTTACACTATTCCCGCATACCCTGAATCAAATATCTTCATAAAGGCACCATTCTCTTCTCTTTCTGAACTATGCACCTAAATTTCGCCAGTCTATCTCTCACTGGAAGGTTAATTTAAAATAGGCAAGTATAAGCGAAAGAAATGCTCAGCAAGTATAACAAGAGCATAATATGATAGTTCAAAACAGTTTCGAATAAAACTGATATCCGCTATCAAGCAGAACTTTTATAACAATAAATTTCTTTGAAGCAAAGAAATGGTCAAGGAATTCCATATTTAATTCATTAACAGTCTCAAAATCATTTTCATATTTTTCGTCACTTTTTCCTCATAAAATCTTTTGATAGTTAAGCAACTGAGGATTCAACAATAATTTAATCTCAACAGGAATTGGAGTTCATAAAATGGTATCCACAGTAATATATGAAAGACAGATAAACAACAATATCTGAACAGTAAATAAAGCTATCATAAGCTTTAACAATAAACGATAAGTTTTAGATTGGTCTTTCACAGACGGACGTACTATCACATCTGATCAGTGCCCTGTAATAGCCCTTAAGCCTTTTCCTAGAAGCAGGCTCCACATATAGGTACCAAATATAAGGCAATACATTGGCCTTTGGCAAAAAGTGGTATTATAAATATTTTATATAATACCTAGCCCACGCTGGACCGCCGTCCACGGCCACTTACACCCATAATCCAATATATAAAATATTTTTCCTTAAAGAGTCAAATCAAAGACCTCCTTATATCAATGACTCCCCCTTTCATAGGGTCCGGAGTATTCACAATAACAAATGGCGAAATAACTAGAATAAATGGTCATTCGCTAATCATTCAACAACTATCTACTGTATAGATTTCAAATAGGATAGTATAGTTATTCACTATCTATCAGGAAAGAAATTGTTTCTAGTAGAACAACTACTAGAATGAAATGATGTCAATAATTTATTGATTTTCTGGACACAATGTCCCACAAGAATATTTATAAAACAGTACAGTGTTCGGGGATATAAAATCCATCTACTTTTGAATTTATACTAGCAAAGTAGTACTTGCATAATCAGAATAAACACATTTTGATATTTAAAACATTTGACTATTCTGAAAGTAGAATAGTGGGGAAAATACTTGCATGCATCAGAGCTAAATATTTTGATATTTAAAACATTTAACTATTCTAGAAATAGAATAGTGAAGGAATACTTGCCTTTGGTCCTTAGCAATTATGCACACTCGCAACTAACACAATCCTCTCATTCTGACGTCTCGTGACATCACCAACTTTATTCCCATAATTCTTTAATTTGCCGTTCCTGCGGGCGCTAACAGCCTGACATGCAATCTCAGTCTATTTCCCTTTATCCAATCTGTCTGATTCTGAACATCTCGAATGACCCGCATCTATAATTAAAAGATACACTTTAATCGTCTAAACAATAACTACTTGACGAACGGCTCGTCTACAACCTTATCGTCTAGCCATACGATAACTCCTAATACTAAACAATTGTAGGAATCAAATAAACACACAACTACCAGCAATTGAGCACATAAACATATAATGCACGTAAGCACATAATTCATATAGCACGTAAATACATAAACCATTTAACATGCAACTCAGTTCGTCAAAAGATTTGGTTCAGTGCTTTTAAAACAGAAATCGGGTTAAAACACTATTTTTCAGTAAAAACCTGACTCAGAAATGATTGTAAAAGACTCGACCTTTTTATAGAAAAGGAATTGGGTCTCAAAATTATTTTTAATGAAAGTAGAATATTTTTCTGAGTCCGTAGGCGTTCGTCTCGTTAAAAACGGACAAACGGTTGAATTGTTATTGAATTATTACGGATAATTCAATTAATAATTAAATTAATCGAGTTATCGAAATAATAATCAATAAACAATAAAAAAATATTTTTCCTGATTTTAGAAATCAATTAAATTATTTATTTCCAAATTTAAGTAATTAAATCAAAATTGATTATATTTTAATTAATGATTAACCAAAAAATTAATCAATTAAATGAATTTAATCAATTAATTAAATTAGTTAATCAATTAACAAAATTAATTAAAGATAATTAAATTAACTAGATTTTAGAAACTGAAATAAGTTAATTATGGTTTAACAACTTAATTAATTAAATCAATCAATCATTAATTGATTAATTAACTTAATTAATCAAAATTAGAAAATGTAATGATTTTAGAAATATTTTTAAAACTAAAATCGGAAACAGGTTCTTATGTTACAGTTTGGTCAAACAAGATCTACAGGCGGTTTTCAGGGCTGATGGTTCGCCGGAAATTTGAGGAAGATGACCGGAAACTTGAAAGTTACCCAACCTTAATTGGTGATTCTTGTACCAAAAGATAGGGCTCGTCAATAGCTTCAAATTGATATATAGATCGCTGCAAACAGACTTGTAAATCGTCTGTAATCACAGATTGAAGATTATGAACAATTCAAGCTTATCTGAAAAACTTAGATAATCATCTGATTTTTATGATTTTTAAAAATCATTTTGGACTATTTATAATTACGGGAAAGTAACGCCCTGTAATTTATTTTAACGATACACTGATCGTATAGTTAAAATAATTGGCCCCAAATATTTATTTACGGGGAAAATTTATTTTAGTAATATTTTTATTTAAATATAAAAATTATATTAAAATTTCCCAAATTTCACGTACGTTTCAAAAACGTAATAATAACGAGCCAATGAACTATTTTTAATTTTATATAAATAAAAGTACATATGAAGCAGGGTTTGACGTCCCGGTAGGGTCCCGGTCCGATAACTTTTTCTAAAACGAAATATTTTCTAAATTAGAAATAAATCCCGAATATAATTACGAAATACACCAACTCACACAGAACGAGACAAAACACGCATAATTCACATACGTTATCAAACACAATTCTAAAAGATGTAAAATTTCCTATAAATGCATTTTTAACACGTAACAAGTATTCGAAACTTATCATAGTTCTTACGGGACCACAGATAAAATTTATCACATAATACTTTTGAACCATAAATATTTTTAAATTAAATTAAACACATATTACTGAATTTAACACATAATTAAATAATCACATATAATGCAAGTTCCGCGTAGAATATTTTTATAATTTCAGTAAATAAAATTTTGACGTGGATAAAATATCCACTTGATCACTAAAATTTTAAAATAAGCTCACTTTACCGATATTGACAAAACGATCGGCCTTTAATAAAATTTTAAAATAATAAAAGTAATTAAATATTTTCAAGAGACCGACAGGGATCGATACAAAACTAACAATTATCACGTTGAGCATGTTAAGGACAGAAAACACCACATAGGAATAAAATATCCAAAATTTTATTCCTCTCACAATAGAAAAACCACATAAATGCATTAACATAATAATAAAATAAATCCTGAAAATACGGGATATTACAGGAATAATTACGTTTGAATTTATATTGATTTTATCCGGATAAATAAGCATTTCAGGGTTTTTCGGAATAAAATCTGTTTTTGGTCTTTTGGCACGGCTTTTGGTAAGATACTTTGATATAAATATTCAAGTGAATATATCAAATATATTTGAGAGTAAAAATATTAAGAACGACGTGCTTTTAAATAATTTTGACAATTTTGGCTCTTGAAAGCGATGTTTGAAAATTCTCGTTTTTCGTGCGTTTAGCCGTTGTCTTTGCTTTCTTTGACAAAAATCACTTAGTATAAAATATATCGTTGAGTTGATATTTCTATGCTAAATATATGGCAAATGAATTGTGTCGAAAAATATTTTGAGGCTATATGATCAGTTTGACCAGGTTTGACTTAATTCTCGGAAAATGTCACAAATATAAACCTAGTGGAGGATTACTATATATGACTTAGTAAACTTCCTAGATTTCTAATTTAATTTACACTTAATTTGGTTTAGACAAAATAATCAAAACCTATGAAAAAGACAGCTCCTCACAATCTTCCCATTTTTTGATATTTTGTCAAAACTATAAGTGTAAAGTTAAATATGTGTGTGATGCCTTAACTTCCCCTACGTGTATGCATCTAACTATATGCATTTTATAGCTTATTAAAATCTATTAACACTTCCCCTGAAGTTATGAAAAAGGTTTTTCATTCATTAGTGATCATATATATGCATACACTCAAGAATATTATTGCATTTATCAGTCATGTAGAGTTTAGAAATTTTAATACCATATGATAAGTGATTACTTATCAACAAATGTTTCCATTCGTTTTGATAAGTATTCATACTTATCAATTTCCATTTCTTGAACCTCTTTTCCATTTTGAATTGTATAAATTCAAATTTCTGCAAAAATATCCATATTAGAATGTATCATATTAAATCATGAGTTTATTGGTTATTCTGTTAATAAAGATGTTTAAAACTGTTAAGATTTTGAGAAACTGTTGATTTATATTACAGAAACAATTCGAGATCATTAGTACACAGATATGTCTGATTTTACACTCAAAATACTGTTCCCCTTTTTGAAAACAATACAAAAAAAGAATTTCTTTTTTAAAGAAAGTCTTTATTTAAAATTATAGGTCCAATTTCAAATAAGAGTAGAGTCATTCTGACAAGATTATTTGTTAGGCCCAAGAAATAATACAAAGTAGTAAATTGGGGGGACAACAATTAACAGACCAAAAGAAACTCATAATATCAAAATTGTTAAGCCCAAGGAAAAAGAAAAAAATTGGGCCCAATATGGCCTAACAATAACCAAGAGCCATAAATGGCTCAACTAAGAGCCAATAGCAATGTTCCTGCAAAGAAAACTGTAACAAATAGGAGGAATATTGCAAAGAAAACAATGAAAATAAACTTTTACAGTTATAGTTTATAACTATAAATGTCAAGTTTATACACTTTAGAAATACTCAAAACCTGTCAAAGTTGTGCAGAAATGTATTGTTTTAGACAATGATAAACATAATTTATACTACAGCCATTCCTAAATTTTTTTAAGAAACCAGCAAACTCTTGGCCAGAAGTAATTAAAAATAAAAATAATTGCAAGGCCACAGGCTGCAACTATGAAGTCTGATGAAGGCATCATATTGTTAAGCCCATTGTGAGGCCCAAACTGCAATGATGGTCCTGGAAAAAAGAGAAAGTATTAATAGGCTGCAACAATTGATAACAATTTTTAAGTTAAGAAACAATATCTATGACTAAGTGCTGCAAATTTGGTAAGTGCATCATTAGCCAGAAGAAGTTGTAGTCCTGAAAGAAAATTTATCATGTCAATGAGGTTGATACAATTCTGATAAACTTAT
Source organism: Anethum foeniculum (assembly GCA_003724115.2). Lineage (NCBI taxonomy): Eukaryota > Viridiplantae > Streptophyta > Magnoliopsida > Apiales > Apiaceae > Anethum > Anethum foeniculum. The sequence goes on along the minus strand of PHNY01273217.1, from coordinate 8,237 downwards.
TTAAGAATCACCCGCTCCTAAACCAAGTCAAGTTTCAAGGTTTATATTAGTTCAACCAGTATGCATAGACAAATGTTCAGAATAGAATTTAGAGTTCCACCAAATTACAATTAAGCAAATCTTACACATCAACTAGCTTGCTTCAACAGACAGACAACAAAGCTCAAAAAGAGGCAATAGTATTGCTAACTTGACCACAAAAACAGCTAGTTTGGTCAAGATACATACTACAAGAAACTCTTACTACATAATTAGTTCATAAAGACAAAAAGGAACACATCACAAGAAAAAGTCCACAGCAGACATGATCTTCAAATAGACAAAGAGAGAGCAGTTAACATCCTAAGCACCACCATGCACTTTCTGTCACAAAAATCAGATCAAAAGTTTCCTAATCCATTGGCTGAAAGCCATTGTCAATAATTTGATTATTGAGATCAGTATCCATGTCCTTCACTCCACTTGGTCCAGCACCATCATCAAGCACATGTGCCCTCACAGTGGCTCAGCCATATCTTCAATAAGGGGCAAGAAGGGGATGTCTATGAGCCCTAGCTGAACATTTATCATCTGAGATAGCCTATCCTCAAACCTACTAGCCCTAGCAACTGTATTACCCAAAATGTTCACTAAAACACCTACTTTTGCATCTGTGATCTCTTGTTTAGCAACTACCTTATCAAAGGCTTCTTGAAGAGATTTGAACATAACTTCAAGCTCAGTGTGAACTTCTTGGAGTTTGGCCAACTCCTTTTCAAAGTTAAATTTAGGCACAGGCACAGTAGGGATAGGGACTCTTGGAGCAAGAATCGCATTTGCTTCTAAGTCTATAACAGGAGGCTCACCAAAGCTAGGCAAGGAACAATATTTCTCTTAGCCTTGTCAGAAATGGTACAAGTTACTTGAAAGTTAGGCTGCTGATTGACATTTAGCTTAAAATGTTCAAATACCTTAGTCAACAAGAGACCATATGACATAAAACCCTTTTTGTAAGAACTGACCATGTGCATTAAAATCATATAGGGGAGATTGAAAGTAATTTTATGGCTGGCAAGCTTATACATGAGTTTTATTTCAGCAAAAGACATAAGCTTGCCACCAGAAGTATTTGGAAGAATATTATCCCTAATGATCAACGCCAAAATTTGAAAGGAATGGGTGAAATGTTCATATGATACTCCTGTATCAGTTTCAAACACGTTTTGAGGCACTTCAAGGCCACATAACACAGCAAGAAATAATTTACGCTCAGATTTGTTAAAAACAAATTCCTTATAAATGTCAATGTTTGCCAAATCAAGCATCTTAGAGGACAAGTTTAAGGCCTTGCCCAACTCAACATGGTCTAAAGTAATATGCTTATTACTCACCAAACTGGTGATATAGACCACATTGTGAGCTCCATGTGTGACATGCATGTTGCTATAGAATTCTATCACCAAATTAGACAACACTCTTCTATTAGGGTAAAAGAGAATAGGCTCTAAGTTAGCCTTAGTGAACATGGTGTATAACTGAGTCCTTTTGTCAAGATTTATGAGGCTACCTAGTTGCAACTTGTGTTTGATGGTTTTGAGTTGGGGTGGAGGAGGAATGGAAGGCAAGGGTGGATCATTTTTCTTTTATTTCTTCCTGTTTTTGTGTTTGGATGAGAAGGTGGCAGTGGTGGTGTATAGCCCTAGACTCAAAGTTGTATTTATAAGCTCATTGTCATTCTCCATTGAATGCAAGCAAGTAATAAACAAGAAGACAATGCAGTTTAAGACTAAGGGAATAAGAGGAATAAATGAGAATGTGCAGAGAATAACAATGTAAACACACCAATTTATAGCCAAACAATGCACAGATAAACTAAACAATTCTGCAAAGAAACAGTGTGCACAGGAAAAAGGTAATCACAGAAAACTGTCAAGTACAATGAACAGTGCAGTCAAGTACACATCACAGTTTGCAGAAAATCAAATCAGTTACATATAGTGCAGACATAGTACAGGGCATGGCTTACCTCTTAAATGAGAGGCACACCTACGTATCCAATTAAAAATTAAAGTAGGGCAAAGAAGTTGCCAGCACATGAGACTAGTACACATAAACAAATAAGAGTTCAAGAATAGCATTTAATTCAATACAGCTATGGTATAAAGAAAATACAATTCTATGACTCTTAAAACAAATAGCAAAGGATTCATGCACTGCATCACATAAATTATTAAACAAGCTCACAGCAATCCATACAAATAGTCACAGACTAATCCTAGCATTAAGACAGCTATGTCTAATAGATATCATGACAGACCAACTAGTTTGTAAAAATACAAAAATATTTAGTTACACAAAGCAGAAATAGGTTGGCATGTATCAAGTTAATCAACTTAACTAGAGCATATTTAACACACTTACAAGTTGAAAATAGAGTCATTTCTTTATTTTAAAAACAAAAAAAATGTTTTGATCAGCCAAGAAAAACATTTTAAGCAACTCAAAAGAAATCATTTTATAAAAATCAATAAGCATGGCAATGTCATAGTTCAAGCATCCAATGATCAAGGACAATGTTACAACTAAAGAAAAATGCAGATCACATACTTGACACATCAAGAGCATGTTGGTTACATAAAATTTTTCAGAGAAAATTCTGGCTAATTATACTAAGAAATATTCAGCAATTATAGCATTAGCAGAGAGTGGATATGAGACAGGTGCACAGATAACCTTGTTGCAGAGATGTCAATTATCTATAAGATAGCAGAAATCATGGCATACAGTCTAGCAAGATAATACAGCTAACATACATACACACATTGTATACATAGTTAATTTTCATACTGCTTGAGTTGGCATATAAGAGAAGTATACAACAAACATTTGTAAAATGAGCTAAGGAGCCATATTGCAAACAAGTAGATGTCGATATTTTAAGACTATCACAAATAAACTTCAAAGAAAGAACAAAATAGAATCACGGTGAAGCACACAAGGTTATTGAAGGATATTTGACACTAAGATGCAAATGAGTCTAAAGTGACTTGTTGCCTTGGGTTCAAATTAGTGATTGATCAGGTCAATCAAAGCAGTCCATAGACAGGTAGCATTTGTGTGCCTAGCTGTGTCCTAGAGTGATGCAGAGATAGAGACATTTGTCCACTGGGCAGGTTTATTATCAAGTCATAGCAATACACAAATGAAATGCTAAGATACAATATAATTAGAGACTATCACATATTATCAAGGCAAAAAAAATGACAGAGACAAATAATACATTGCATCATTAATTTATCACTAATCATCAGTTGAACAAATAACACAACTCACAAGATTTAAATAGGATTTAGACTATGAGCAATATTAGTGAAACAGACTAATTTGAGCTCAAAATTGACACACAAATCAAGTGTACATTCATAACTTATAATGCCAATAAATCATGGTTGACAACAGTTAGTACATCATACAAGGGCAACTTAATTAAGACAAAAGCAGATTTTCATTTCAAACTAGTTGCTGCAAGTAGAATGAGCTAAAAATGACACAAGATATCAAGATACAATCTGGTTATCCTTAAACAATATTCCAACCACAAAAATAACTATACTGATTAATACAAATCATACTAGAGTTAACATCACAATTCATAATTCTAATGATAACAAGCCAGAGAACGTTAAAATGATAGTTACACTAATTTATATCCATTCGAGGATAACAAATCACCACACCAAGCACTAGTACACTTAATCAACTCAATTAATTAACAAACAAAATAAATTAGGGTTTTACGAATTCATACCTGAGCCGTGGTCGTGTATCACACGGACTATACCTGTAATAATCCTTCAAAGGACTACTAATCCAGCAGACGGGGCAAGGTTGAGCCGTTGGAGCATGAGTCACCCGAGTTGCCGAGTTGACCCGGTGAGTTGAGCTGTCGAGTATCAATAATCGAAGTTCCACCATATTTTGATCTTCATCTTCACGAGGAGAGATGAGAATCGTCCTGAATGACCATCGGAGACGTCAAATAGCCATGAGTGAACTTGAAATCGCCGAGTTCGATATCGACTAAGAGAGTTTAATTGAGAAAAAGTGTATATATCAATGATTTATCATGAAAAAAATGTGTTTAAGATGAATTTTGGCGAGGAACAAACAACTCGACAAGGTCGAATTAGGGTTTGTGAGGTTAGGAGATTTGGGAATAGAAGTATAGAGTTCTTTACATGAATTGATAGATAATTAGGAGAGGAACACGATTCTGCAATCAAAATTTGTGAACAGGTCATGATGTGAATGGAATTGATGAATGAAGAATTAGGGTTCTTTGTTGAAACAAAATTAGGTATCGAGAGAGAGAGATGCAAGGAGTGTGTACGGCCCGGAAAAAAATTACTGTTTGCAGATTATTTGGCTTTTATATTTTAGTAATGAACGGTTGTGATTGATTTCAATTTCTGATCCAAGGGCTGTGATTATTTTCATTTATTAGAATAATGTAATTGATATGTGTAAATATCAATAATATTATTTTAAAGAAAATATTTTATAAATTCTTAATTACAAAAAATGTAATTAATTATTATAAAAATATTTCTGAAGATACAAAATCAATAGATGATTTTATATTTTAATTATGAAAATGTTTAATTTACAAAGTCTTGTAAATTAAATTAGATAAGAATGAAATTTTATCAAGAAATATACTTTAAAATTACTAAAAAGTAATTAAAATCTTTTTTTGCTCACATATATCAGAAATGAATATTTGTGAATGAAATTTTATAATTTTGAATATTTGATAATACTCAATAATTTTGTGACAAATGAGATTTTATCAAGAAAAATTATTCAAATTATTCATGAATTTAAATATACATATCTCTTTGTTCTCATATATTTGCACAAAATATATTTGTAATTATTTTCACATTTTAATTTACACTTTAGTGTAAATTTATTTATGCAAAGTGGAATATTTTTGAGACAAATATTTATAAATTAGAATTAATCTATTAAAATATTTTCTGGGACAATTTAATTAATACTCACTATTTTCCCGAGTTTTGAAATACATAGTATTCCAAGGCGAATCAATAGTTGTATTAATTTTATTGTTTTACTGAAAAATAATTTTGACCGCCTTTCTTAATTTACGTGTAACCAAGTTCATTACCGAGAAATCTGAATTTTATATAGAAATTCGCTCAAATAGTGGATTTGATTAACCGAGAATCAAGAATTACAGAAAATTGATTTCAATAAAATTAGAGACACGTAGTGTCTTAATTTGAACATTCTAGCATTCCTAAGTCCAAATGTAGTTTGGCGAAACGCTCAGAATTCAAAGGTTTTGTAAATATGTCTGCAATATTATGTTCAGTATCAATATAATCCAGTTTAATATCAATGTGTTTTAATATGATCTCGTAAAAAATGATGTCTTATATCAATGTGTTTTGATAAAGAGTGCAAAACAAGATTTTTACTCAAATTGATGGCACTTGTATTATCACACTGAATTGATATTACGTCAAATTTTATTGAGTAGTCAGCAAGTGTCTGCTTCATCCAAAGGATTTGAGCACAACACTTTGCTACTGCTATATATTCAGCTTCCTTAGTGGATATCGACACTGAAAACTGTTTAATTGAAAACCAAGAGACAAGATATCCACCAAGGAACTGACAAGTGCCGCTTGTGCTTTTTCTATCAATTATATGTCAAGCATAATCTGAATCAGAAAAAACACACTAATTCAAAAGGTTGTCCTTTCGGATACCAAAGATCAAGTTCAATGGTTCCTTTGAGATATCTAAATATCCGCTTAATAGCCGATACGTGAGATTCTTTAGGATTCACTTGAAAGCGAGCACATTTACATACACTATATTGTATGTCGGGTCTACTAGCCGTTATTTAAATTAAACTTCCGATCATTCCACGATATTTCTTTGAATCAATAGAAATACCCTTGGGATCTTCGGTCAATTTTATAGACGTAGACATAGGTTTACTAATGGGTTTGGAATTTTTCATTTCAAAATTCTTTAGCATTTCTTTACAATATTTCGATTGTGAAATATGAATGCCTTCATTAGATTGCTTAATTTGCAATACTAAAAAGAAATTTAATTCACTCATCATGCTCATTTCGAATTCTTTACTCATAATTTTTGAGAATTCATTACATAGAGATTCTTTGGTTGAACCAAAGATAATATCATCTACATAAATTTGAACGAGCAAAATATCATCACCTTCATACTTCGTAAAGAGAGTAGTATCAACAATTCCCATTTTGAAACCATTTTCAATTAGGAATTTGCTTAACCGCTCATACCAAGCTCTAGGAGCTTGCTTTAATCCGTATAAGGCTTTATACAATTTATACACATATTCCGAATATAAGTGATCTTCAAATCCCGGTGGTTGTCTTACATAAACTTCTTCTTCTAAGATACCAACTAGGAAAGAAGATTTAACATCCATTTGATAGACTTTGAAACCTTTATGT